>SMSQ01018949.1:1993-34645 GCA_019453375.1 Ctenoplectra terminalis | reverse complement strand
TGCCTTAAAGATGTACCTATAATTTGTCAATTTCATTTTATGATCATACGATCAAAAATATAAAACGCATTATACAAAAAGTTATTCCGAAATAACATTGGAAACAATATTTTTTCTACTGTTATCACGTCTGTACTTTCGAATCGTTAAATTTCTTCTATCTTTTTATACTTTTAATAACCAATGAGATGTTTAAATTACTGATGATACAAGTAACTTTCGTTATCGAGAGTCGTTTAAATTTTATTGCATGATGTGTGAAGAGCAACACTTTCTGTACACATTAATTTTTCCATGTAAATACGATTCTCTATTTCTGAAAACATATTCACACTCATTAGTTAACTTCTAAGCTACTTGTTAGTTACTTTAGAAAATAGTCATATCTATTCAAGAACATTTTAATATTATATATATATTCTATTGATCTCATAAGTATTACAAATCTTAATAGAAGTTGCTATACTAAAAATTATAAAAATTATAAAAAGAATAAAAAATTAAAATATATTCTATATTGACATAAACAAAGAAAGTTAAATTGGAAATACGAAAGATCCTCTGTTCTGTATTTTGTTTTATACCTTTTTCTGTATCAATATTTTCACGATGGGTAATATGTACCTATTATACTTTATACAATATTCTTCACGTATATCGAACTATATACATATGAATTAAATCTATTAAATTATTTCAATATCTAGTAACTAAAATTTACTAATAATGATATTAATTAGTGAGTCAAAACATTTTGCTATTTTGAAAATAACGTTACATAATAATATAAATTGAATTTTTATTTGGCATAAACAATTTTCGTAAAATTTCTTATACAATTTCGTATATTAACAGCTGACGTCACTATTCCTATGGCTAAGCGCGTGACTAATTCTAAAAAATCGTTTTAAATCGTTAAGCGTGCTAAAATTTATTAAAAGATATGATATAACATAAAAACAAATAACCTCCACAGAATTAATAAGTTTTCGATGAAAATAACATCAACTCAAATTCGACACTAACATCCAAGGAGCACATAACGAACACAATTTGCAAGAATCAAAGCTGTACGACAAAATCTAACACTGTAGCATCATATAGTCTGATCCGACTTATATAAAAAAAAAAAATTTTCGATCATCAGTGTTGCACGTAGATACCCACATTTAGCACAAATGTTTAATAGAGCTGAAATTATAAATTAAAAATTGATCTTCTATGAAATAATATTCGTAACCAATGAACACATCACCCGAAAAAAACATGATTCGGTTCTTATATTAATTGTTAGTTATAAATATCTACAATAAATGTACTAAAAGTATGTTTGTGATATTTCTGAAGGATATTTCTGATCGATATACAATAAATGGAAACGCCGATTGGAATTTTGCAGTTAATTCATATTATTTAACATCAACATGTATGAAAGTTATAGAATTATATAGACATCTATAAATCATTAATATAAGCAAAGTTAGCATGGTCCCTGGAGTTCATTTTCTTGAATTTTTTATTTCTTTAATTTGTAATAATAACTTGTTCGAATTGTTTGCGTAATATATTGTTTGTGTAAATGATTACGAAATAAAATATGACAATAAAGAAATTTGTATCCTGTTAATAAACAGTTTCAATCGTGTTCGATTTTCAAGTGTCAGAATGATTTCCGGTTGCATATCGCAGGTCATTTCGTATAAAATCGCCGGAACGCGTTTGTTTAAGCCGAAAATATACGGTTCAGTTTGATTAAATAACGCGGTTGGCTCAATCAAATTGAAAGTAAAATGAATCGCATAGTTTATCATTCAACGAGTTTTCAACCAATTTAAATATTGAAAGAAGCTGATAGACTCCTACTTTTGGCGAATGTGGTTGTCTAAAACAGTTAAATCAATCGTGTTGTTTAATTAAAGTGAACTATGTATTTTTTACTTCGTTGCAGAATGAATCCTGGCCTAGTGTAGTCCTGACCTAGTGTACAATCATTTGATCCAATAGTAATTTAATAATGTAATAAATAAATTTATTATTTTAAATATATCAGAAATTATTTGTTTATAATTATTTTTCAAAATACTGTGTAAATTTGTATATTATAACAAATATAAATGGAATAAATTTAAACGATATCGTTCTAGTAAAACACATTGTTATCCAGAAATTAATGAATTTCTTGCATCATTCAATAATACTTTTATGAGAATAGTAACTAACATTATTTTAATTTTAAAATTTGTTCGCTAATTAATATATTAAATTTAGACAAAGTATTTAAATAATTTCTTTGACAATAATTTAATTCCAACTAGACAAATCTACTATAAATCACTATAAAGTACTATAAAGTACTATAAATAAACTACTATAAAGTATTTAAATAATTTCTTTGACAATAATTTAATTCCAACTAGACAAATCTATAAACTACTATAAAAAGATTCTATTTATATCATGCCCATGAACTAACCAAATATAAAAGAATTTCCTAATATTCAGTTCTAAATTATTATTTTAAATCAAACAAAACTAAGAAAACTGCATATAGTTCGTTTCTTGTACTAATATCATTTCTCAAAATAGATTGCTTTGTAATATGTCTTCGTCATAAAAGGAACATTAAAAGAATATTTGATTTATTGATTAAATAATATCACTTACTGTTTCGTGTAAAATATATACATGCAGAAAATACTCTTCTTCTGTTTGGTTTGTACATGGTTTTTATTATATGGTTTCCTTTACTTCTCCGTCTCTAACCGTGCGAGTAGACACGTGATTCACAGTTCTCAGAATATTGTTCAGGTAGTCACGAGTGTACTTAGATGTTATGTGTGACGTCATTCGAATTCAAGAACAACAGAATATGATTTCGGAATTATTCGTTTGTCGATCTGTAGATTTCCAAAATGGTTTGATGATATTTCTGTCAATCACAGCACTTTTCGAATTTCTTATCATCTTTTTTTTTCCTTATTCTTTACTATTGTTGTAATCTTTGAACTACATTCGAAGTACTTGGACGACAATAACTTTGAGCGCGAATACTTCTGATTTTTAGCAAAATGCTTTAACTCACGGTGTTGTCATCATCATTCCCATTATCGTAACATATGAATTCACGTGTTACGTAAATTCCAGCACGATCCACGCATCTTTGACCAATTAGCGAACGTTATTTTTATCATATCGTTACGGTTCACGAAAAAGTCATTGACAAAAATTACCGACGAAATTCTTTTTCGCCACTTTACGATTGATAAATTTTCCAATAAAATAGGATATAACGAACATTTAGAAATCCATAGATTTATGAGTGTTCACGCTTATAAATTCATATTTATGAAAATATGTGCCAATTTTGAAAAACGCGAAGGTCTGCAACAGAGAATTATAATATATGGAAAATCTGTATCTTTATTCAGTTCGAAATCATGCAGAGATATATTATGTTTTCATTCTTCGCTTAGCTTTTAACCTTTGTAAAAGCTTTAATGATCATTGATCGAAAGTATTTTAATTAATAACAGCATTGTTGTCACATAAAATATTTAACGCAAGGAAATTGACTTACATGGCGTTACGCAACGCCAACGCTACATGAAAACTGCGAATTAATGATCCTAGCTAGAACATTATATGTATAGTACATATAAAAAAAAATAAAATAAAATATATGTGTAGAGATTCTATACGAAAAAATTCGTTTCTTGCATCGAATTAACAGAAAAAGAAATATAATTACAAACATTTTATTGTTTAACTTTTGAATAATATTATATATTATTCATTTTGTTTAATATGTTGTATCTATATGTCTCGTGCGCTTTTATGTAATGAGAAATATTAAAAAATTATTGAAACCTCATTAAAAACATAGTTGTTTCAAACATGTAGTGATCAATGACCTTTATACATTAATATATTAATACATTGTACAGTACAGATCTCATTCTTTTTTCGACATAGGTATTTATATCACACATCTCTTTAATTAAATCAACTGATTGCTTTATAAAGAAACAGATGACGAAATGAAATGTCACCGATCATAATTTGTTTATACATTCAAGTATAAATTTTGAAAGAAATAGTGTCCGAGGCTTTTAAATAACACAGTTGTGAAAACAATTTTCATAAGATTGGTCTACGTATCCGCTACATCGACAAATTTCTTAAAATGAATTAATTTTTTAAAATAGATATTAAACGTCTGAACACAACTCGCTGCATACTAAAAATAAAGAAATCGGGAAGACTGAGGAGAATCGATACGTTTTGGAAAAAAAGACCGTGCAGACGAAATAATATAATATTTAAATGGTCCTTTCGTACGTTTAAATTCAACAATATATAGTTAAACAAAAATCAACCTATTTTTTTCAAACGAGGAACGTGTTAAAAAAATGTTATTCTTTAAAACATGTAAAATGTTTCAAGCCTCCCTACCTATGCCAGGGTTGATACATAGTAGTGGGAGGCTTGAAACGTAAAAATAAAACAGTTTACTTTGCACGAATTTCATAATTAAACATTTTTGTGTTTTGTTTCTGCCAGAAGATTCTGCGTGGTACCTGTTAGAATACGTTTGACACAGATTCCGGTGTTCATGAGGTTTGGAACTATTTAAACGGCATCTATTAACCCTCTATAGCTCGAATTTTGTCTGCTTATTGGAGAAAAAATTACGATTAATTACAATNAAATATACATATATCAGTTTGTAATTTTTAAGTCACACGGTCCCATAGAGGGTTAAATTATACAAATTTTCATTATAATTTGTTTGCTAGAGGATATCTATTACAGATTACGTAGAGTTAGATTGCTTTGACGAGGTGTGGTATGTATTAGGTTGTCCCAAAAGTTTTTTTCGTTTTATCAATAAGTAATGAATACATAATATTTTATGTTTTACGATATATTATTATTTTATACAGGATTCATTTTGCGCTATCTTTTCCCTCCATTTCTCGTTTAACAAATAAGGCTGAATGTTTATTTAAACATTGCTAGACGAAAGCATTGCGTGAAGATAACGGAAGGAACTTTCGGGACAACCTAATGTATTAAGATATATGTTTTAAACCTTCCCAAATATAAAATTTTGAAACATTCATTTTAATAATACTTAATCTTAAACTAAATGCACCAAAAGTTACTATATAACAAACGTAGAAATATTGATATATTACGTACACAATNAATCGTTCCGTATAAAATTTTCATATTTTATATTCCAGTATGTTTTCCATTTGTGAAATACGGTCCGATCATTTTGTCACTTATAATTCAATGATTACAATGTTACGTCGAGGAAAATCGATACCATTTCGAGAACAGTAAAATAAAAAAAAAAAATACTGTGTACCAGAAATAACATACAGAAGCAATTATTGCAGCATATGCTGCAATCAATCTGGAAGTGATACGAAATGTATCGATTTGAGTCATTTGATGATTGCAATGTTCAGCCANTACGTAGAGTTAGATTGCTTTGACGAGGTGTGGTATGTATTAGGTTGTCCCAAAAGTTTTTTTCGTTTTATCAATAAGTAAGNTACGTAGAGTTAGATTGCTTTGACGAGGTGTGGTATGTATTAGGTTGTTCCAAAAGTTTTTTTCGTTTTATCAATAAGTAATGAATACATAATATTTTATGTTTTACGATATATTATTATTTTATACAGGATTCATTTTGCGCTATCTTTTCCCTCCATCTCTCGTTTAACAAATAAGGCTGAATGTTTATTTAAACATTGCTAGACGAAAGCATTGCGTGAAGATAACGGAAGGAACTTTCGGGACAACCTAATGTATTAAGATATATGTTTTAAACCTTCCCAAATATAAAATTTTGAAACATTCATTTTAATAATACTTAATCTTAAACTAAATGCACCAAAAGTTACTATATAACAAACATAGAAATATTGATATATTACGTACACAATTAATAACGTAAAATAATTAATATTTTATAAAAATTAGTACACAGTGATAAAACCCTTATATAAATTAGGTGAAAGCTTACATTTCGCAGCAAGAAAACACATTTTCTTCGATAAAACAATTTCAGGTTAATAAATTTATGTGAAACAATGCTAATGGAACCTGATTTTTGTAAATCTTACTACGGAATCGAATTAGAATAAATTCTAGCATACACAAGCTCTTTTAAGAATAATTTCGTATTCCAAAGTTAGATTATAATTTAAAGTTTGAGTTAAAAAGATCAGTTTTAAAAGTAATCTCTCATACGTCGTCATTCACTATTTTTACCTTTTCCAGATATGAAATATAAAATACGAGAAATTTCGTCACCCGTCCTTAATGTGTTAAGAGTGCTCTGTACTGTAACATGCAATTGTAAAAAAATTGTACCAAGCCTCTTCAGTCTCCCCTGTATTTGTTAATATTTAAACTATTTTTTATATCTGTAACTTAATAAATAGTTATTTAACTACGTGATAACCTTTTTATAAGTAAAAGATCTTAGCATAGAATTATTTTATTTTTAAAGAAATATGATACGAAATAATGTTAATATAAATTGTTTAAAAAATATATATAAATTGCACAAAAAGAAAGAAATTGATTTTTCGCTATTCCTGGATCAGAGTATTTCTTAGTGTTCTCCAAGAAGTGTCCTTGTCGATATGTGATAATTGTACGGACCATTCATCATGTCGTTACCATATTACTAAACGCATATGTAATTGCGTATTTTGTAGTAATCGTTCCGTATAAAATTTTCATATTTTATATTCCAGTATGTTTTCCATTTGTGAAATACGGTCCGATCATTTTGTCACTTATAATTCAATGATTACAATGTTACGTCGAGGAAAATCGATACCATTTCGAGAACAGTAAAATAAAAAAAAAAAATACTGTGTACCAGAAATAACATACAGAAGCAATTATTGCAGCATATGCTGCAATCAATCTGGAAGTGATACGAAATGTATCGATTTGAGTCATTTGATGATTGCAATGTTCAGCCAATGCAAATGGACATCTTCTCAAGTAGTTTTCGTGACACAAGAAACGTGCTTTTAAACCATTACTTAATGTCGAATGACCTTGTACCAGATGTCGTTAAAATGATCTGTACATCCGTTATTCTAGTAGAGATCTAGTTGTATAGCATGTCATTTAAAAAATTATATCACCCACAAAAAGACTTATTATTGTTATGTTACGTCCCTCTCGGTGCCGTACAAATTTTGTAAATATATATATTTTTTTATATTTCTCAAAATAATGGAAATATTCCAGGTGGATAAAATGGTCCCTCCCCTCCGTATACATATATATAATATTAGGAAAATTGAGGGTTGATTTTAGACAATGGTGATCAAAAGCAATTTATATACTTTTAAAATACTTTAGAATTTATATTAATTATTTCGTTTGAAAAACCTATTTATTTTATGACTCTTTAATGCTACCAAACGTACAAATACTTTTGATATTGAAAAATATAAGCACTTGTATAATATTTTGTGCTGAAATTTATATAGCAAACCACAAAATTTATTTTTCTAAAAATTGAATATAATGTACTTGTCCTTTAAAATCAAACTTATAATTATATGGTAAGAAATATAAATATTTATTAGAAAAAATACGAAAATAATTAGCAAGGTTCTTTAACACTAAACCTACCAAAGCGGTCAAATGACCGTTTCGTAATTTCTTTTCCAAATTTTATAAATTATTAACGGTACACTTTTGAATATTTTTTTGTGATTTTCCGTAAAATATATGGTCAAAGATTTGTTTCTCGAGTATTGTGTATTTTTCCAAGTATCTATTATTGTAATTTCTTTGATACAAGCAGGTATAGTTTAATCGTCGGTAGGTTTAGTGTTAATATTTTTATATAATTATCTTACACGTGTCTACACTTGTCAAAAGCAATGTTTGATAACAAAGAAGTTTTAAACAGACAAATTTGTACAATACGCTTACATTGTACACGTATACGTATATGGCAATAATATTACAGGTGGAACATTGTACTCATGTTCGACTAGTGTCAGTTCGTATTACGGTACAAATTCCTGTGTTATTCTGTGTATGCTTAAATTTACATAATGACAAGTGACGTAGGTTACTATAAATATCTGCAAAGCGTTGACACAATATCGAATTCGAAATAAAAATGTGCATTAAAAAAACAATTTTCAAACTATTAAGTAAATTATTTATCATATTTTTGACAAAAATACAGTTTAATAATTTTTTACCTGTTTTTCTTGCACGTCGATGTGACAATTCCCTTGAAAACAGAATTTATTGGCATTTCGAAATGTACTCCATCAAAAAAGAAAATACTCTCTCTCAAGAAGAAATTTTACAATTAATTATACACTTGTCTTATCCACTGCAGGCCACGACCACTAGCAACCACCAGTCGCCTGTTTGAACCACTAATAGCAGCCATCAATACAATGATCAAGTATGTGGGAATATAACCTCCATCGGTGTCGACCACTTGTAGCAAAAATCAGCTACAGTCTGTCACAGTTGTAACGAGTCGCGCAGTAACGCCGCAGCAGTGGTCATGCTTGCGGGTTTCTTATTTAAAAGCATGAGAAAACGAGTGTACTACTTTTAGTGAATACCAGCACAAGTTTGCGTGCTAAGTTTGCACGCAGCCATATCGTTAGAACTACCGACAATTAAAATATACTTATTTGTACCAAAGAAATTAAAAAAATGGTGGGTACTTGAAAAAATATATATAACGAAAGGAAACGGACTTTTGTCTGTATTTTTTTAAGAAAGCCACGAAAAATTTTCAGAAATATATATCTGTTGATTTATAAAATTTATATGAAAAATGATTGATCAGACATTTTGCCCGTTTTGGATAGTTCTAGTATTATTTCATTTGACTATTTCAAGGACAGTATCAAAACATATTTCCTTTACTTCGATGCACCCTACCGAATTAATGCAATTCTACGCGGTAGGTAAGGGTTCAAGCACGAATGAAACTCATTGTCAAAAGGCAATGAAGGACTTGGCATCGATTGATGTTTAAAAAATGATCTTGATTGACCTTGATTGACCTGAATATCTATAACTTCTATTATAGTCTTCACTTTTCTATGTCTGTTCTTAAATATACATATGTGTATAATCAACTACACTTATAGTCCTACAATACGGCATTCTACAACACGGTTTCGCTCTAACACGATAAGAAAAATTGTGAAAATTCTACTATAATTTTTTTTTGTTTATGTTTTGTATTATACGTATATTAATATTTAATATTTCTAATAACAATAAAGTTGAAAAATTATTTGTTTTTAATAGGTGTTGGAACGTAATTCCCTTTTTGTACTAACTCTTAGTTTCGGATAACGCGGTTTCACACAACACGGCATTTTGTAGAAATCTATCGTATTAGAGAAGGATTAAGCGTAGTCGATGCATTCCTTAAGTATTTGAACATTTTAGACACACGAATGGAATCTTTATTCTCCTTCCTATTGCAGTTCGACCTCTAACACTTTTCTTTTATTAGTGTACTAACAAGGGACATCACCCAAATGACACAGGCCGATTTTGATGAAATTTTGATATGTCATAGAACTCGAAAAAAATATTTGACACGTATTTTTTTTTATCTGCAATCATCCATGTTGAAGGGGTGAAAACAACCCCCAAAGTTGGGTGGAAAATCACATTTTTGCGAATACCTCGAAAACTATTTCGCATAGAGAAAAAATTCAAAATGCAAATTTCGTGGTTTTGAAAGACCAATTATATGATAGAACCAAATTTTCAAAAAATTCGTTTGTCTATACATTTTTTTACAAATTAACATTAATTCGCAAATTTCTTTTATAAAACTTTGAAGTATTTTCATAAAAATTTGTACACACAAACTATAGGTATAAACAAAAAATACGGATAAATTGGAATTTTTAGTTTCACCCTTATAAATATATATTACTTCGTTTGAAGTTATACCCACGATTGGTAACGGTTGGAACGGTAACAATTGTTGGTTCTTTATTTTTCTGCTAATACTGTATTCCTTCTATGTTCAATAATAGCCCGTTGGTATCGACTACGAAGGATTTGTTAACTCCGTTATTCTCTCAGTTCGTAAAGCAAGGGATCATCGTTCATCGAGCTTAAGCCAGTTCGGTATAAATAAATACTGCGAATGAGACTGCTTTCAGTGTCGAGCGGGCACCTCTACACTGCACGTAGAATTTTCATGTAATCTTTCGGATCAAAGCGGCCGCTTATACGGGTGCAAAGAGGTTTACAACATTANCGTATTTTTTTTTTATCTGCAATCATGCATGTTGAAGGGGTGAAAACAACCCCCAAAGTTGGGTGGAAAATCACATTTTTGCGAATACCTCGAAAACTATTTCGCATAGAGAAAAAATTCAAAATGCAAATTTCGTGGTTTTGAAAGGCCAATTATATGATAGAACCAAATTTTCAAAAAATTCGTTTGTCTATACATTTTTTTACAAATTAACATTAATTCGCAAATTTCTTTTATAAAACTTTGAAGTATTTTCATAAAAATTTGTACACACAAACTATAGGTATAAACAAAAAATACGGATAAATTGGAATTTTTAGTTTCACCCTTATAAATATATATTACTTCGTTTGAAGTTATACCCACGATTGGTAACGGTTGGAACGGTAACAATTGTTGGTTCTTTATTTTTCTGCTAATACTGTATTCCTTCTATGTTCAATAATAGCCCGTTGGTATCGACTACGAAGGATTTGTTAACTCCGTTATTCTCTCAGTTCGTAAAGCAAGGGATCATCGTTCATCGAGCTTAAGCCAGTTCGGTATAAATAAATACTGCGAATGAGACTGCTTTCAGTGTCAAGCGGGCACCTCTACACTGCACGTAGAATTTTCATGTAATCTTTCGGATCAAAGCGGCCGCTTATACGGGTGCAAAGAGGTTTACAACATTGACTTGATATTGACATTGATTCCGCGCGCATGCAATGCAGTGTAGAATTACAGTGCGGGTAAGTACATACACGTGCGTTGGTTGTTTTCAGAACGACGAGGGCAGTCCGCGCAGTATTCATTCATTGTCAGTGTTCATTAGACGTATAGCTGAAAGAACGGAATATATAAATGAACCGAAAGAAGTTTTATCAGAAATCAAGGTTTCTGTTAGGAATCTCTTTTGCGGTCGACGCGGATATCCACGTTATATTGGACGCCGCAATAACAATTTAAGGCTCGCATGCGCGCAAATGCCTGACAGGTATGCGGACTCAACACGACGGCTGACTCGCGATCGCCTGCTGCAGGTGAACACTACATAGAGCACAGGCACCCGCATTGCACTGGGAATAGTTTGAGAATTAGCGAAAGAAGAAAACCATTGCCGCTCAACGCTTGACACTGATGAACGGTGATCATTTATCTAGCCAACGAAAAATTAAATGTTTTAATTAAAAAAAAATTTGTTTCGATAAAAGTTATTGCAATTGATTGGTGAAATGTTTCCGATTAACTCATTCGGTGTCACCCAAAAATCACGACGGACGTGTCATGTGCCACCAATTCAAATGCTCAGCCAGACATGCACGCACACATTGTTTCAGTATTTAGCGGAAAATACGCGATAGTATAATAGTTGTCGGTTATACAAAGGCAAGATATTTGATGTCGCACTGGCAACCGATTGACATTCTACCGACATCCTTTCGATACCTAACACACGAGGTAAAACATTTAGTGTCGACAATGCTTCGACGGTTGTACCGAATGTGTTAAAATGAGTCAAAACAGTATAAGATATAGTGTATATTTTTATTCAACTCAAAATGATTCGATTGATATATATATATAGTGCATATAAATACTGGTGGTGTAAGATATATGTATATGTATACCTATAAAATGGTACTTCTTGAGATAGAATAATGCAAAGCTACATGGAGCTTCTTCGTTTAAACTACGACTTAAATCTATTTTGAAAATGACCTGTAATGAGATCGACAAATAAAAAATTAAGGCTGAAAAACTTTGTATTACTTTAACATATTAACATTTACATTTCTTTCAAATTGCTTGTCTCTTATTTAATCCTTAAATGCATGGTGGGCCCCACAGGGTACTAACAACTTGTAAGTATATAGTCAGTCATAAAAAAGAAGTAGACACATCTGGCTGATTTTTATATAACTATATTCAATGGTTAATGCCCCAGCTACCATATGGCTACGGATTTAGGGCATTTATCCTGCTAGTACTGAATTTTTACATCAGTTTATTCAACTACCTCGTCCATTTGCCTCATTTTGGGTTACACCCAACTTGAAGCTTGGGGACGGTGCAAATATCCGCATTGCACAGAGAAGCCATATGNAGGTGAACACTACATAGAGCACAGGCACCCGCATTGCACTGGGAATAGTTTGAGAATTAGCGAAAGAAGAAAACCATTGCCGCTCAACGCTTGACACTGATGAACGGTGATCATTTATCTAGCTAACGAAAAATTAAATGTTTTAATAAAAAAAAAGTTTGTTTCGATAAAAGTTATTGCAATTGATTGGTGAAATGTTTCCGATTAACTCATTCGGTGTCACCCAAAAATCACGACGGACGTGTCATGTGCCACCAATTCAAATGCTCAGCCAGACATGCACGCACACATTGTTTCAGTATTTAGCGGAAAATACGCGATAGTATAATAGTTGTCGGTTATACAAAGGCAAGATATTTGATGTCGCACTGGCAACCGATTGACATTCTACCGACATCCTTTCGATACCTAACACACGAGGTAAAACATTTAGTGTCGACAATGCTTCGACGGTTGTACCGAATGTGTTAAAATGAGTCAAAACAGTATAAGATATAGTGTATATTTTTATTCAACTCAAAATGATTCGATTGATATATATATATAGTGCATATAAATACTGGTGGTGTAAGATATATGTATATGTATACCTATAAAATGGTACTTCTTGAGATAGAATAATGCAAAGCTACATGGAGCTTCTTCGTTTAAACTACGACTTAAATCTATTTTGAAAATGACCTGTAATGAGATCGACAAATAAAAAATTAAGACTGAAAAACTTTGTATTACTTTAACATATTAACATTTACATTTCTTTCAAATTGCTTGTCTCTTATTTAATCCTTAAATGCATGGTGGGCCCCACAGGGTACTAACAACTTGTAAGTATATAGTCAGTCATAAAAAAGAAGTAGACACATCTGGCTGATTTTTATATAACTATATTCAATGGTTAATGCCCCAGCTACCATATGGCTACGGGTTTAGGGCATTTATCTTGCTAGTACTGAATTTTTACATCAGTTTATTCAACTACCTCGTCCATTTGCCTCATTTTGGGTTACACCCAACTTGAAGCTTGGGGACGGTGCAAATATCCGCATTGCACAGAGAAGCCATATGCTTTTTGTGGAAAATGCAAAACTTATTTATGTTGTAATAAAGAGAAAAACTGCTTTCTACTTTTCCATACAAAATAAAAATTTGACAGTCCATGAATGCACGATGTACCCTGCAGAGTACAAACCCTTTTTGTTCTGTTTTATATGTGTAATAAATAAATAATTTTTTCCATTATTTTTGCCTGTTTATTTACAAACTTGCTGACATAAAAACAATTTTTTTTAATAAAATGGTTAAATCATGCATTTAAGGGTTAAAACAAATGCTACGTTTGATACCCAGTTGAATTTACGATTCGCTTCACATCTGTACTATGATAGAAAAAAATTAAAGTTAGTACAAACCACGATGATGAGTACGATAAAAAAATTAGACGAAACAAGATTTAGACCTTGCCTTGCCACACAAATTGCAAATAAGTAATTGAAATTATATGTTTGGTACCACCAACCTAAATTAATTTTTCTTTATTATTTTACATTATTTGCATATTCTAAAATTTGTTAGAAATATTTTTTGCCAAAGACAAATGCAGTTTCCTAGATTGGCTTTAGTCTAATAGTAAAAGTAAAAATGTTGCTTTTTTGATATAATTTTTTAGTTAGATTATATTTTTACATAAAAAATCAAGTGCTTAAAATATCAGTGGAACAAAATTTTTTTTAACAATTCAGCACGGTTTCTAATCCTTGTAATATATAATTTTTTAAGCAACGAATAAATTCTTCGATTATTCGAACAAAAGTTAGTTATCAAGCTAAAAAAATTAATCATGTATTTCTAAATTAAAAGTTTAGTTGATCCATATGATTGTGTAGTATATTTAACGTTACAAAGATGAAAACATAGATAAACGATGGTAAGCAAGGAATTCTTAAAATTAATGCTAAGAAATATTAAAATCTATGCTTACTCTTATATGTAAATGTAGATACAACATATCTGTACGCATTTTAATGTGAAAGTCTATGTGCGTACTTGAATACCTTTGGTTTGAACAGCATGTATAAAGAATGAGAAGTTAAAATGTAAATCCGTTACATGGTAGAAATGAGGTTTCCATTTTCAAAACGCTACGAATCTTTTCGACTTTTGTCTTCATACGAATCTTCATCTCCGTGTATCTTTTTATGAAACTGGCGTATACCAGAAAATAAATTTCATTGGAAAAATAAAAAGATGATAAAAATAGATCCATTAGGTTCTTGATTGTCCAATCTCTTTGCTTTGTTGAGCAGACCGCTCTCGGAACTTTTCCTAGGAGCGGATGCTTGGAGTTTCCGCATTCCAGGATCGCAGTCGATTCTACGGCAACAGGATGAGGGAATGCTCCGCATACTGACCGTGGCTGCATTCCAAAGTTATTCAACTGCTAACGCAGTTGTTTGTCCTCATTTCGATTCGATCTTCTCGCCTTTCTTTCGAACTCCATACAAATTGTGATAAAAACAATATAGGAAGTGTTTGAAAGTACTTAAGTAGTATGTTCCTTGTTCATCGGTACCGTATAACAATTCGAAAGGTGCTTATTTGTTGTGTTAAAATAAGTATAACGAATTAAAACTTCTACACTGATACGCGACAAGAAGTACCAATTTAAATATAGCGTGCATTTTAACTTTACAAAAGTATATCGAAAAATATTGACTACAACATATTATGTATTTCTTTCTTTTTGCATAGAGCAGTGTTTACATATTATTGTACATACAATTTATCGTATACATATATTTATTGCATCAATATGGTAATTTTATGGAAAAAACATTTATATTTGGAATATGATATTAAGACAGTACAATAATCTTACAATCTCGTCATTATATTTATACGTTTAGTTTAAATATTTAAAAATAGCACGAGTCAGTAAAAATAACAAATTTATCGCCTTTAATTATAATACTTCTGATACTAGTACGAAATTTAATTTTCTTTAAGGTATTCATTTTTTAATATTTATGTAAGATGTGTATAATTTAGAAAATAGCTATGTAATTGAACAACTTGTATGTAATCTATTATGCTTGTTTTGTGTTTAAAAACATTTGTTAGCTGTAATCTTATAGATTTTGCAACTTATAATTAACATTTCAGTTGTGATTTGAATGTATGTATGTAGGTCATATTGTTAGTAGTGTACTGAAACAAGTTATCACCGTTAAAGTGGCTCACCGTATTAAAAACACACTTTCAAGATCAATAACGTCTCAAGGTCACTCCAAAAGTATATACGAGTATGCTTACATTTATCTTTTCTTTTTATATTTACATTTATCCTACATTTATTCACTGTTACAAAAGAAAAGAAACGTTCATTATTTGATGAAACATCTGAAACACTGACCTTTAACTAAGGTAAATGTAATATACATATATATTGCTTCGTATTGTAACAGTATAATTGTAAATATTTTTCGATACTTTGAATAAATCCATTTACCGAATAAACAACTACAAGTTAACAGGTGAAATCATTTTTTTTATTTCGAGTTTCTAGAATAATATATTAGCAAATTTTCTTACAATGCTTTTCATTTTCATTTAAATTGTCAAAGTTGCTTCCAATTTTGCAAATAAAATATGGCGCATTCTTCCAAGTTAGTCTTATATTTAACGCATGAAGGAATTAACCACTTATAACGAGTTCATCTTTAAAATAAAGCTTGAATTATCGTATTAAAATATACTGAAATATGTTACTAAATTGTTTATTACCTAACATAGGAACAAATAATAGATGTGGAAACAAATAACGCTTTTATAACTAAATAGTTCTAAATTCTCGTACACCGTTAAGAAAAATGTTTTGAAACGAACATTTTTATTTACGAAAAAATTTAAGGAATTTACTTTTAATTCGTACTAAAACACAAGGTTGAATAACATTAAAATTAATGTTACAAAGAATTAGGCTGTTTATACTAAAAAGAAAAGATATACAAGTTTCTAAATTTGCGACGTAAATATTCAGGTTTAAGATTATCAAATCTGTTCCATCATTCATCAGGTCATTGAATTTTTATCTTCATTAGCTACGAATATCGAATTGCGAGAAGCAATATGTTTGGTTCAAGGCTTTAATTTCAGTTATTCCGTATGCAACGTTATTTGATTCAAATGAAATATTAAAAATATTTTTTTTAATATTGATCTAATTGATAAAAAATTTGTATCATTCCTTTTGTTATTTAAAATTACACGTTATTGAATTTGTAACATAGAATGAAGTTTGTTGTTGTGGATTATTCACGAGTCTGTTTTAAAATGTCAAAGATTAAAAGTATTGTGCAGCAGATAATCGACTTTCATAGCCCGGATACGGAAAGGATGTGGAAGGGCTGAAGTAGAACGTGTCGACAGAAGTAACTGGTACGAATTTCGATTACGCTGCAATTCTACAAGAATTCCCATACATTGGGACAAATCGAAATGCCGATGATTCGTGTAATCGGCTGGTTAGAAGCAACATCGTTTACGCGGAAAAAAACAGACGTACACGAGGCGGTAGAAAATAACGTCAGCGTAAAAATTAGAATTGCGGACTGACGTATACGTTATTGAAACAATTGTTCTTGCCAAATCTGCCGCGCGACGATAATAAGTCGAATAAATCGGTACGGATATTTGTCGTACGTTGTGATGTTTCAATCATTTCTTATGAAATAAATCCGAAAGCTTCTTATTCTTTTTATACTTGAAAAAAAATTTACATCTTTTAAGTGTTTTAATCATTTAGGTACATACATGTTAATCGTACAATAACGTGTTATAGATCAGTTGCTCCGATGCATATACGCAAAAAAACCTTATACTTATAATGAATTGTATAAATTGGTCCCGAAGAAGTTATTTAAAAATAGTTAAAAACGATGGTAGTATTTCAAAACCATTAAATATACTTATCTTGATAGCATAAACACATCGTAGAGGATTTACCCACGTGAGCCTATCATGTCCGATTAGTGGTGTAGTTGAAATTTTGTGCTCTTCTTCGATCTGCCTAACTTTTTAAAAATAACAATTACACATAAACTAGTGAATAGGAATCGGGTTAACTCTACACGTAAAACGAAGTTTTGATCACAGGCGTAGATAACTGGTAACTGGATAGAATTGTAATTTCAAGTATCGTCGACAAGTCGCGCAACTAGAACCGGCAAGTGGGTCACTGTCATTCCTTTTGGATGATTTACGAAGAGGAAGTCGCGAGCGGATACGGTGTCTCCATCTCTGGCACGACTGACACGCTGGTCGCGAACTCGACGTTGTGAAGCGCTGGAAAGAACTGGCCAACCAGAAGCCAACGAAACAAGATTCCTGCTATTTCTTCCTCCTCTTAAGTCCGCTCTTGCCTTGCTTTGCCTTACCTTGCCTTGCCTTGCTTTGCCTTACCCTGCCAACGTCATCGTACACGATCATCGTCGTGGCTCGTCATCTGACTTTGTGCTCCGTCTGACGTCATTCAAACAATTCAAACAGCGTCAGCAACCTGGTATCCTCAACATCTTGATAATATCATCAGGAGATTCAGATCGTCCCTCATCGGACAAGATTGTAGCTTCTTATATACAGCATCGTGAAGATATCTAAAAAAGTGGAATCAAGTGTTGCGACTGATATCAATTTGATAGGATAGGAAAAATATCTAAACAAAGCGTTGGATACATTATCCTGTAAAATACGTGTAACATTGGTACGATCTACAATTTAATGCAATCATAAGGATATAATTCTTATTCTATGCTATTGATAATATGATTTGTAGTGTATATTAATAATTAGACATTAGTTATAGTTAGGCATTGTTTAGAATATAGTATTTTTATATATTTAACTAATAATACATTATTATTAATATATTAAAATTTCATATTTTATTGTTTTCAACAATTTGCTCTGTTTTTTCTTTATATCTTGATTGTAAATACCTATTGTCATTGCTCTTACTGATTTGTGCATTAATATTATGCACTGATACTGAATTTGTAAATCAAAAAGAATTTTAATCTTTATAATTTTACCAACGTAATTTGCAATTTATACTTACAGTTAAACATACATTTGTTTATACAGCAACATATTTAACAAATATAAAATTTTATATTAACTTTTTTTGTTAGAATCTTGGAATATCGGCCGATCAACAATTTGTATTGTATTTAATCAAAAAGGTTCATGTTAATGTTTATTCTTAATATCTATACCAATATCGATAGCACTTGTGCCATGAACAAAATGTAATACAATGAAATATGATTCTCATGTGACGTAACGTATACGTAACGGTACCTACGATTTTAAATCATTTACAGTAGCTTATAAACATATTATTTTTATTCGACTGATAGATCGAATAGACTATCAAACATTAACATGCCTGTTGATTGTAAAATATTATACAACAATATGTATTATAAGTTAGTATCGAACGTAATTTTTTTACGTTAAAATAAAAATATGAAACAGTTTCAATTCAGAAAAGTTAAAACAACTTTATTCTTTAATAACAGAAACTCTTATTAATTTAATAATGATAGAGTAATATTCATTATAATTTACAATTACCGTTTTATGCATATTTTTTTGCTGCAAAATCATTGAAGATATGTAAATCATAACATGTAACACTTTAAACCGTATGTGAATAGAATGCAAAAACGAATTTTATTTTCCTGGATAAAAATTATTTAATCGTATATAATAATCTTTTAATAAAGGTTCTGTTTTTAGAGCTAACATTATACACGTATCGCATGATCTAGGATTTCACACAATTTCTAAGTATGTATGTACAAATACTGAACTATTTCGAAAATTATTCAAGATAAATATATTTAATAATCTTAGAGAATCTTTTTTATTCAAAATAAAAAAAATGTACATTATTATCGATTATTAATTATCCACTTATACTTGTCACCTTTCTTTAAAATCAAAATATTTCACCGCTTTTGAAGTATTTTCTCTTATTTTTGTTAACACTTGATTAAATATTAAAAGAAAGAAAAATACCACAAAATTTTTACCGCAAAATTAAATACAGCAGNGATAAATATATTTAATAATCTTAGAGAATCTTTTTTATTCAAAATAAAAAAAATGTACATTATTATCGATTATTAATTATCCACTTATACTTGNGATAAATATATTTAATAATCTTAGAGAATCTTTTTTATTCAAAATAAAGAAAATGTACATTATTATCGATTATTAATTATCCACTTATACTTGTCACCTTTCTTTAAGATCAAAATATTTCACCGCTTTTGAAGTATTTTGTCTTATTTTTGTTAACACTTGATTAAATATTAAAAGAAAGAAAAATACCACAAAATTTTTACCGCAAAATTAAATACAGCAGTTTATAATTATTGATACCAGAATTCGTAAACAATCCCAATTTCTAATTAACGTTTGATAATATGCATAAATAAAAGTAGCGTATACAATACTATAATTGGTATTTTACACGCTGATTGCTGCAAACGGGGCTTCTTGTAATTTTCCATTAGATCATTGCATTCTTTATACCAATTTAGTAATTATAATTTCCTTTTGGTAGCATATTTATTTCTAGCGTATTTTCTTTCTCGTTGATTTAGAAAGACGTAATTCGAGAAAGAAATACTAAAGCTTGTAATTTCGTAAGTTCAATTTTTTTTATTTATTTATTTTATTTATTTATTTAATAATTTCGTAAAGTTTAATTTTAGTTACAGACGAATGCACTGTGAACAACAACTTAAATATTCGTATAACTGATTAAATTAAACATGTTCAATGAAGCTGTAAATAGTACATCTCATTTGTCACTAAAAATATTAATATGTCAAAAAGAGAAATTAAAAATCCAAATTCTTTTTTACGCACTTGGGCTCAATGCATATGAATGGATTTTGTCGTACGAACAGTTTCCGCGCGTTTCATAAATACTTACTGTGATAATGCATTACACGAGGAAACGCAGATTAGTGGACAAACCCGCGACGATTTCTCGACGGGATTACGACAGATAAAAATTGACGGTCGGATACCGTTGTCTTGCGTCGCAACAACTAACAAAACTGTGGAAAAACTGTTTATAATTAAAATAACGATAATTACTAATTTTCAATTTCACCATTTTCACCATTTTAATATATTTCCCATTTATAGTTCTAACGCGGTTGAAAAAGTTCCCGCGTTGTTTAAAATACAAAGAAATTATTAACCAACTTTGAATTGTCACACACCTGAGGGTTATATCGTCGCTACGCGTGCATTGCTCTCCTATTCACAATCAGTAACGCTGCGTGCCCACTGCGACAACGCGAGACAGAACTTGCTCGTCCGCATAGTTACAAACGCGATGTGTTGCTATACATACATACATATGTGTCCGAACAGTTCGTAACATATACGTCATTGTTCGACGTGAAGTAGTAAAATAAACATTTTTACGCTGAGATTCACAAAAAACATATTTATACATAAATTTAATATTATACTTAAAAAGTTTAGTGCATTCCTAATAAGGTAAAAGCGAAGTCTATCGAAATATGTGTACGCGTCAATATTTTTTAAATATACCTGACAACAAACTTTTGGTTTATCTATACTACAATATTAAGCGTGTAAAGATTTTTTGAAACAATAGATGTTTTTAAAAAAATGCTAGGAAATCCTAAAGATAGTACAAAATCCACGATTGCATGCTTAAGCTGACTTAATTAAAATTTTTACACAAATTGAAATAGGACGAAGGAAGCATGACGATAAGAACAAACATTTATGAACGGATCCAAAAGTAGAATTGTATACATGATTCGTTATCGCTTCGATTGTGTCCGGTTGTCCGGTTATCCGGTTGCGAGACCACTAGTATCAAGATGTGTCAGCGTCACGGTCGGTGATGGTATTCCGGTCGACGTTGGTAACACTGCTAGGTCGGTTAACCTGGCCCAGAAACTAAGCCGGAACTACTGGAGGAATCAATGACCTTGGCACGAGTAACGCCAGGACATGCGATCGTTTGCGAGGAAGAAAGTCCATTCGCATTTTTTGTGCTATGGAGCGGAATCGAAAATTTCATGCTCGCAACTAGGACTGTTTATTTGAAATAAGGATGAAACGATACGAAAGTAGGGAGTAAACTAGAATGTAATGGTAACTAAACTTTTAAAGTATATGTTCAAGAATAATATAAATTTAGTATTTAGTCGAATCTTTTGTCGTTTCATTAAAATGATTTAAATTTGAAGTATTAAAGTGGTATTTGAGGTATTAAAATGGGTAAAAGTTAAGTTTGATTCATAGAAAATATTATTTACAAGTTAAATGTTATATATGATAACAATATATTTTAATGATATCTGTTTATATAAATTGGACCTGTTGATAAAAGACATTCTCGTTTAAATAAATAATTCATCGAAAAAGTAAGAAGTTATTAAATAATTCATTATTACAGACATAATTGTTATTTCATGATTGAATATCCTTTTTCAAAAATATCATCGATAATATATATACGTAATTAGAAACGAATATGTTGTTATATGCGATAAATAAAAATTGTTTCGTTATAATTACAAAAGTATTATCAAACATTAAATAACAAACTAAACTGCACAAGTAAAATTTCCTAGATTATAATTAAAAAATATACTACTTAGAATAATACTTATTGTAATAATCATGAATTAATTATTAATTGGTTATTTTTTGTTTATTTGAATATTTTATGTTTTGTAATTGAAACTTGAAAACATTTAAAAACATCATTATTGCATTACACTTTTCAAATTCAGAATTGTAAATAGTGCATAGCAGTAATTATATGAAAAAAAAAAATTCCTATTCTTTTTTATTACACTCAGAACGTACTTTAACAAAAACAAATTAATATTTCTTATAAAATTATAAAAGAAACAAACGTTTTCATATATTGCTAATAGCTGCTAAACTATGCATATATAATTATATTTGTTATAATCGTTTTTAATTTTAAGAGAACAAACGTTTATATTCTAAAAAAATAGTAAAAAATTTTGGAAAACTTTTCAAAATAAGCAAATAAAATTCTTGCTGCTAATCACATTATCGTTACCAACATTATATTTTATCTAAACATTGAAACAGTTATACATTATAAGAATTTATTGCTAATTAAACTAATTGCATGTGAAATAAATTATCTAGTTCTATTGCGAAGAATATTAATCGTATTTTCATTTTAATTTATATGTTTAATATGTATGTAGTTAATAAAATAGAATATTTTGTTTAATATTGATGTATATGATATATTATACGTTAAAAATTATGCTATATATATAAAAATAACGCATTCGAAGTAACTTTCGTCTCAAGTTTTCTCTGTGAAAATAGTTACGACTCATGACAAGAATGTTAACTGTTCTAAGATTTCGAATACTGGATAAAAAATGACGAAAAACATGCAAAACTGTGAAAAGGAATTCTTCGGAAATTGATAATGAAATTTTATTATATTATTCTTCTATTCCATATATTGTATATTATTGTACAGTTATGATACTTATATATACATATACATTATGTATATGTAATTACTTCATATTCTTTAGAACCAACATTTTAGAAATACTTTGGATCGCATTTAACTAAGAATTACTTTTTTTTTCAGTTTAATCAAATTTTTCATAAAAAAACGTACAATAATAAATTTTCTTTACGGTTTTGTTTATCTGTTTATAATTTTCGTATAAAAGAAATGGCTTTATATCAGTTAATTGAGTTTGGGTTGATATTCGATCGGTCCTTTTTTTCTCGTAACGGTAGGTATTTCCACATAATAANTTTTCTTTTATCTAATGTATATTGTACAATTAATTTGAACATTCTAACATCTAGCGGGCTTTGGCAAGCTTTGTTTTCTGCTATACATGGTAAAATGTTTAAGTCTTCTTGATATTTATTGATTGTTTTATAACGGCAAAGCAAAGTGTGATTTATTAGTTTTCAATTGATTAAATCTTAAAACAATCGTGTTTTGGTAGGTTCGATCTTTAGGCGTAGAACATAGTGACGATATATTTGAAGTTTGATTTTCCTCCTTTACTATAGCGATATTTCTTCTGCTTCGTGTTGTAGGCTCACTATGAGCTTTGATCGGAAGAATGCTATTATAATTCGTAGTGTTGAATTTTGTATCGAATCTAGTATTTTTAAGATTTTATGTCTCGCTAAGTTATATCCAATAGAAACGTTATATTCAATGTTAATTTTTCACAATAAAAAATCACATACCATGTCTCAAATCGGCGCTAATTCAGACTGATTTAAAATAATTTTTAGTAATTCGGAACAAAAGAAAGTCTTCCTCTTTTTGTGAAATTTGATATTTAAAAAGATCTTTAAATTTAGGTTGAACACACCCTTATTGTTAGCTGAACCTTAATACATTGTATCTGAATGTATTTTATTGCCAATTTATAAATCAATATTACTTAAATGCTTTGTGAAATTGGTTAATAATGAATTTTAAATATTAAATTCATATTTATAATGTTAATGCACATAATTATTATACAGTTTGCAAAGTTTTCTCTAATTAAAATAAGATACATACACCTTTTTCGTTAAAAGTAAGTAATAGTGCGTCATAGTCAGTGCTATGTTAACCAATAAACGAAATAAACACGTGTTTGAGATATCAAAGCAAGAAGAAGTTATGACAGATTTTTTTTTTAATTTAAAAATCTTTTACATGATATGTAACATCACCTGCACAAGAAGTCTCAAAATCTGTTATGGTTAGGGCCTTTAAAGGTCTCAATTCGGTACTGGTTATAGTCATGTGATCACACATACCGAATAATCAGAAGTACTCTAGAAAATGTACAGTTACAGGTTAATTTGGAAAATATAATTATTCAAAACATTTAATTAACATGGAAAAAATCTGTTGCGTATGTGGAAAAACAGCGTGCTTATATAAGTGTCCTGTATGTAAAGAACCTTAGTAAGTATAATAGAGGTTATGTTTATAATCATCACATTTTCGACGGGTTTTGATACGTAAAGATTTTCAAAAGTATCAATGCATATATCGAAACTTTGTTATTGAAATTGTTATAATTATTGTATTATTGTATTATATTTTTACGTATTTATCAAAATTAGAAACATATACTGTTCGTTACAGTTTACGAATACCATTATTTACATGTGGTGACATATAAAATTGAATTCTACTTTTTGTCTATTATACGTTTATAGGATTATAATACGAACTTTTATGTGCGTATTTTATCATATTTTCGTTGTACTATTTATTTCATTTATTTCTGTATCTATGACTTTTTTACCTTTTTTTGATGCTTCGATAACAATCGTAACAAATAAATTTATCTTATTATTGTGTTCCATTTTCGATTAAATTTTACCAAGTCCTGTTGTTAGGATTATTATTATAAGTTTAATTTGGTATATTTAATATTAGTTATTAGTAGAAAAATAATGATGATTTAGGTATTTTTTAATTATTTAACTTATGCAATAAAAGTTAACTTACGTTGGCATCTTACATATCTGTTTATCAACAAATTTAACCATAGGTATGTCAATTTTTTAACGATTTCTTTCAAATCTTGTGCGATAAGAATATAATTCAATATATCAAGACAATAACATTTAATAATAAAGTGCATGTAATAACAGAGTATAACAAGAAGCTTTTGAATAAAGGTAATCAAATTAATTTAAAAAAAGTTCATGAAAACTGAAATTTTAACATATCAAGGTATTGAATAATTTGAATATTGTTTAAATTTGATTTCTTTTTTTATAATTTTTGTTATTTTATAATTGTAAAAATATCATATTTACTGTGAAAGTTAAATAATAAAATGTCACTTCATGCGTAATATTTTTTTGTGTATATAGTTATGATACATGTTGTACAATTAATATAATATAAGGACTTTGTTAATATTGTGTTAATTTCTTCTCTAATAAAGTTCTTTAAAAACATAATTTGAACAACTGTTATAACAATTATGCATATTAGTTGTTCCACAGATTGTTGTAAGGAACATAAAGCGAGTACTTGCCAACCATTGAAACTTCAGGAGGACAATGTTACAGAAGATTTAAAAAACAGTATTAAATATGAATTTCCATCAGAGGACACAGTCCCTGTTGAAAAATTAAGCCAATTACGTCATAGCGATGAATTAAGAGACTGCTTAAAAAATCCACATGTAAGAAATATTATGCGTGTAATTTTGACCGATAAAAATCCAACAAGTGCCATTGCCTTAGCTATGACTGAACCAATATTTGTGGAAATGGCAGATGCATGTTTGAAAGTTGTTGAACCTCAAGTTAATGACGAATCATATTAATATACCTAGATTTGTATGACATTAGACCGTTATCGGTATGTTTAGTTTGTGTTAATGATGTATTATTAAATTTACTGTATTATATATAATTTATATAAGAAAAATATAATGAAATATTTATATACTTTTGTTTTTTCCTAGCTCCACTTTTTCTCAATTATTATTACATTTTTTCATAATATTCAATAAGTAGAGGCAAGATATAATGATTTTGAGTTTAGGAATTACAGTTTGAGATCTAGAAATCCATTGGTTCAAATCTTGTATGTTTTTTTAAGTTCTGTATTCTTAGACTACTGTATGATTTATTTTGAATGGCTTGATTTGTCTTATGTATACTAGATAGAGTATTTTTGACGGTACTATAAGCATAATTAATTGGAAAGGCAGCCATTAACTCTTTTCTAAAATGTTATTTGACAAATCAATTTGTGTATTGATGATAAAGCGATATTTCAACATTTTAAGCATAATATGTGTTTAAATAAATAATAAAATTTACTGTACAAATAGTTATTACGTTAAAGTATGTTAAAAGAACGAAACTTTAACAACAGCATAGCTTTTAAACCGATGGCTTTCAAAGCTTAAAATTATTATAGTTTGAAACGAAGTTTAACCATTTTCTTTAAATAAATATTCTTAATTTTAATACAATTAATTAAACTAATTTTTTATTAAAGTTACTGTCAGAGGAAACAGAATAAAGGTAAGCGCCTGGATCTCTTTTTTTTATAAAACATTTATTAAAAATTCGATGTAATCTTCGTAATTATTAAATATAAAAGTACATTTATAATAATTGATGTACGCACGTATAAAAAGCGACAATACTTTGACGAAATTGTAGCATTTTCATAAAAATAAAGATTACATATTAAATGAGAATAAACAAGCGAATAATTTTTGTACAACATTTATATATAAACAACAAATAATTCTCTTTAAAAAGTTGTTAACAAAAATTGCAAAGTATTAAAAAAAGACATTAAAATCTTGTATGAACGGAGTAATGAGGTGAAACATAGTCTTCGAGATCTGTCGGTGTCTCTATTCCATCCAGTTCCTTCTGAAGAGAATGATACCTTTTTCGAACATGAAAAGCAGCCATTTTTGGTTGCCTGTCTCTTGTAAATATACCTTTTTTATTGCCACCTACTCTGATGTATGCTACGAACATATTTGATATAATTAGTATTGTCGATTGTTTCTTTGAAAGGTTTTCTGAAATTTTTCATTTACTTTGTGCTGTTCGGAAATCAGCAAAATTCCAAATAAATTCACCAATGAAAAATCCCTCGTTTCTCAACTGGTCGAACGCTTCGAAATGTTTAGATAATACTTTTGTTTGGTATTCTTCGCTCCATACGTATTCGGGTAACTGAAAGGCAACCATACTTTTTATCGAATTTAAATTTAAATTTATAAAAGTTTTCTAAAAAAAACAGTTTTGTAATTACCTAAGAAAAAAAAAAAAGAAAAAAAATAAGCTATCGTTAAAATATTAATATTAACCATTTGAGTGCCACGGGTCATACAAAAAATCCAGTCGAAAAGTGCCAAGCGGCGCGATCGCGTTTCTCGTATTTCAGAAACAAGTAAAAATATATCAAATCAAAATTGATCGTGTACATGGCTTTTCTTCGCTTCTGTATTAAAAAATAGTCGCTACGAAGGTTGCAGAAGCAAAAACTTCAGTTTTGTAAAATTTTTAAAAATAATAATGCTAGCGACGTATTGCTATAGGTCGCGCTTCTTGGCTCTCAAACGGTTAACATGTATGTGTACATGAAAATGTACCTATTGACAATATTCCTGACATTTTTTCAATGCATAATTGATGATATACATTCTGTTACTCTCACATTTAATTTAACTCATAAATTTGCAACGAGGAAGATCATAAAATATAAAAAATTAGAAAACGCAATTACTCTTAACCCTCTATGGCTTCGTGTGACTTAAAAGTTACAAACTAATGTATCTATATTTAAAAAAATTTGTTTTATCTAGTTATCGCTGTTCTATTCAATTTTATTACTATATTACCGTATCGACACCATGATCCATCTATAGCAATTATTAGTTTAAAAATTTTCAAATCTAAGCGAAAAACTGTAAGCAATCGCAATTTTTTCTCCGATAAGCAGACAAAATTCGAGCTATAAAGGGTTAACTCACAATCAGATGGTACACCACAATTACTCAACAGTTTACCTCGTGTAATCCGGGCATAGTATCAGCTCCATATTCGGACATAAGCACAGGTTTATTATATTTTCTGTGCCAAGCCTCAGCCTCTCCTATAACTCTGTTTGTTATTGTATCGAGTCGGCCTGGGTTATTGTACCAAGCGTTATAACGATTAAAACTAATCACATCAAGATATTCACCAGCTTTGTCTTCCTACAAATGAATTATCCGGTTTTTATTTACAATATTACTTGGTACATATTTTCTTTTGCTAAATCGAACTTCAAGTGCACATACTATTATACTCCTATCCTACTTTTTAATAACATAATATATTTAAACAGGACCTGTTTAGTACTGAATGAAATTTTGTTCAGAGTGATATACAAAACATTTATTCAATGTTAATTCTACGCGAACCTATTTAATTCTGTATGATTTGCATTGGTTTCATATATATTTTCATACGTTATTGAAATTATTGAACAGTCAATAGTAATTTGTAAAACATTACCCAAGTTGCGGTAAAAACTAAAATTATAATATATTAAAACAATTTTTACAACTTCTATTACAGAAATTTAAAATTTATAAATTTGAGAAACTAGCAAGCTTAAATGTAATAATATAATATAAATACATGTTTCTTAAATATGATGTCACGGTCGTGATTAGGATGAATTTAACACTAGATTTACGGAACCCGTCAATTTGACTTAGTTCAGATTTCGTGCTTAAGTTTAACAATCATGCGTGCGGAAAATATAAACTCAAAATGAAAATATAGAAAAATCTACGAAGTAAATCTCTGCTTATAGATATCTATTAATTTGAAGTAAACTGAATTAATGATATTACAAAAAATTTGTATTTCAATGTACCCATTAAAATGATCCAATCGATGCCCGTAAACCTAGTGTTAACTATATATTAGGTACCGGAAAAAGTTGGTGCAGTTTTTTGTTAGAGACAAATTCTAATTGAATTTCTTATAATATTTGGCAGAGATAATATAATAATGATGGTATTATTTCGAGATTTTGTTCATTTAATTAGTGTACAATATTTCAAATCTTCGTTTCGTTCAATGTTCCGTTATTTATCCAAAGTTAGAGATGCTATATAAACGAATAATATTTTATGAATTTAATTTTGGGAACATAGCAGGAAATGTAGCAAAACGCATTTGTAGTATTTATCGGGATCGTTCTCTTATTAAAAAGAGAGTATACCAAAATGGTTCGAGTCTATTTCAAACTCGTAAAAATCAAATTGATAACGAGATGAAAGTAACAGTTAGTTCATTTCTTGCAACCAAAAAACTCAAAATTTTTATAACAATAGAAACATTTAAGAAGAGCTGTAGAAATTAATAATGATTTCTTTATTAAATAAAATTAGATTTCATGAAAGATCGGACTCCTTGAATTTTATACCATAAATCAGCACGAACTTTTTTCGGCACCTAATAAAATAATATATCGGATGATCATTTAAAAATTTAATTATGTTTCATCATATTGTTGCAAAAAATTAAAAAAAAGAAAAAATAATTATTTAAAATTAGTAAAAAAAAAAAAGTATAATAGCTTTGTGGAATATTTTTTCAATACAAAAATGTGTAAAGTAACCTGAACTGCTCGAGCCATGGCAATAGTAACTGGTCTTGTAGGATCGAGTGCTTTCGTATGATGAGCAACTTGTTTAAAATATTCACCAGCTTTTGAGAGTTGCGTTCTAGGCTCATTAGCGAGAGACCACATGATTACCGAAGGTCGATTCTTATCTTTTCTTATGAGCTCCGACAATGAGTCCTTGTGACGGGAGAGAAGGATCGGTGAAAAATTTTCGGTGTCTACCGATGGACATTCGTCAATAATGAGAAAGCCTAACCTTTGGAGAATAAACAAAGTAAAAAATATTTTTTAATCGAATTGAAATCTATAATTTTTTAATTTCCAATTTTTTGTATTTTTTAAAATAAAATTTTAGTATCTTACACGTAATTATGACTGCAATACGGTTTATTATACGTATACATACTTATACAATGCATGATTCGTTTGAAATCTTAACTACAGAATTATTTTTTGTATTTAATTGTTCACTGAACTTTTTCATCGGTTAAATGGAAAGATATTTTTCTAAAAGATCTATGTGACCGATTGAGTTGAAATTTAAGGGAAAAGGGGACCGTAAGTCTAAAATTTCAATTTTGGGGATTTATTAATTTCTGAGATATTAATAAAAAATAGTTCTAGTATGGTATATTAAAAACTGTGTAAACCGCATTATATACAGATATATTACAGACGTTACTAATACAAATGAAATACCGTTGCTGGTTTCCCCAAGGGGAAGGAGGACAGCTCCTGTTTTATTTTTTAATAAAATGCAACATAAGTTTTTGCATTTTATGATAATTCATTTTGCATTTAATCGCACAGAAAAATAGGTATCTCATTTATGATGATTTTGATTATCTGTGAAAAATGAAAAATTCTGCAAGTGGTTTATGGAATAATTTGAATTGGTCAGATCTTGTATTATATTCTTTAAGCTTAATACCAACAGATTATCAATTCTTTTATTTATTATAAAATATCTTAATACTTTAATAAAATTTTTTTAATTTTATTGTTATTTACTTATCAGTGTATTCTTCAATTTTACTATTATATAACTGTATTGATAATAAACAGCAGATTTATAGAAATTATTGGTTCAAAAATTTTTAAATCAAAGTAAAAAAATCTAATCAATTAAAACGTTTTCTGATTAATATTTCGTTCATAGAGGATCAAATGACAAAAGCTGTGTCGTAAGAACGTTCGACTGTTACTTCAGTTCTTTAACTATAGAATTAAAATGGCTTCAAAGAAGGAACTAAAAAAATCATATACTAGGTAAGGTAAAATAATTAAAAACGATATTTATTATCGTTAGTAATATTATTCTTTCTACGTTAGGAGCTATCTTTGAAAAAAAAGAGAAAAATAAATTTACGGAATAATTTAATAAAAAATGATTAGTAAATTATTATGTATATAATCTTAGTTTTGTGACGTAGGGGAGACTGGGGTCAAAAATAATAGGGGGCGAAAGTAACACTGTAAATAAATAAAAAACTATTAGTAACATTATCACCAATTTTTTTAATATATGATGCAAAACTATATTTGAAATACACACATCTACATCTTAACAATATAAATATGCTATTAATATGTATATTGAATAAAGTGACTTTTCGACACCTTAAACTAACTTTTTCTTAGTTGCTTAAAATTGTGATATAAATATTCCTTGTGCAAGTAACTGCTGTTTCTTTTTTTTAAATCTTTAACTTGATACTTTTGAATGTAATACTGATCGTTGGTTAACATTTTCAAGGGTCTCGTTACTAAAAATTTGTAATCTAAGTTCAAAAGCATGATCGGGGACGTTTGTAACATCACCAATCGGGATCAAAAGTAACGTTACAATTGACATACAGTGGGTGATCAAATTGTTACGATCAGATGAAGGAGTTACATAATAAGATATGTATTATATGAATAATAAGAGCATATAGATACCCTCTTTTGTTCTTGACACATATATAGACAGTTTGACTGTATTTTGATTTATTGGCGATACTATTTTACTTTGTTAATGTACCGTAAAAGGTATATTTGTAATAGGCTAACATTTTATGCTGCCATTATTCATTTGCAATAGTGCGACTTGATACTAATCATATTTTTATGAACGTGGTAAATAGTTAGGAACAATGTTCAAAAGACAATAAATCTAAAGAATCTGAGTCTCGTTGTGCATGGGCATGTTACGTATGAAGACTACAATGAGTGATTTTATTATTACTTTCAGACGAAGAAGTTACATATTTTATATTTTTGCTAATATTATGTCCTGAATAATAACATGTAGGTACTCTTTTTTGTTCTTGACACATATACATTTGTAATAGGCTAACATTTTATGCTGCCATTATTCATTTGCATTAGTGTGACTTGATACTAGTCATTTATCAGATTATTTTTGTTCACTCGTGTTTTCCTTGATTGTTACTTGTTTTAACATTATTAAGTAGTAGTGTGTGTACTTAATATGTTTTTTATATAAATTTATTAGCTTTAAATTTAATTCAACGAATCATGATGTATATCATAACAATTTTTAAAATAATTTGTAGCAAATTTAAAATCATTGTTATACATTATTTAAAAACTAACAATAATTTTTGTACTGAAAAAAGTGTTATTTCAAGTGTACTTTAAATTCCATTTTTGCTCAAAGTTTGAATAAGTAATTATTTCAAAGTGGTCATAATAATTTGATCATCCACTGTAAGCTGATACAATCTACAGTGACTTGCACTCAAAATCATACACCCTTTAAAATGGAAGAACTATTTTAAAATTTAACCAAACGACTAAAGTTTTTTTAAAAAGTTAGGAGAATTAGTTTGCTAAATGATGTGCAATGAAAATTATTAAAAATTGCAATTGGTCGGAATAAAATACGTTTTATAGATATATGCCAAATATACTTGTGCTGCAAATTTCACCGAAATCAGTTATTTCGATGAAAATTTCAGCATGTATTTAGTTGTTTTTTTTTTTTTT
>SMSQ01018948.1:0-13606 GCA_019453375.1 Ctenoplectra terminalis | reverse complement strand
TATCGAATAAACTCAATTTATTTGTTCCACACGAATAACAATTAATTAGTTTATTCGATATAACTTTTGTTTAACATTCGTCAACAGTCGCTTCGATATATCCTGAGTTGCTCGTAGAAACACAAGCCCGGCGTGGAATCCAACGCTCCCGCTGACGCCCAGCCGTCTTACTCGCTCTGTGATTGGTCACTGTTTTTCGTTAATAACTCGTTAACAAAGCCGAATTTGACATTTTCGCAAAGGAAAAAGTTGTTTAGAATCACCCCAGGAACAACCCCTTAAAGGGACTTACACCCTTTCTGGGACACCCTGTATATGTTACGGTGATTATGTATAATTGCGAGGTCATTCTTTAAAATAAATAATAATAAATAAAATTCTTGATAATGAAGAAACTGTAGAATAAATAATTCTTGGAATTTTGTTTTTTATATTTATATTTAAATATACAATTATTAATATAGTAATAATTTCTATTAATAACCATTGATATATAAAATTAGTAATTATAAAAATAATTAAAATTAAAAAAAATAATATAAAATTTAATAATATAATAAAAAATTGATATAAATTATGAGTAATATTATTTATTATATTTTAAATTAAAGATATATTTTAATTAAAATTAAAAATTTTATAATCTTGAATTTTTAAATATTTGTTTATAGTACTAGTAAATTTTAAATTTACATATTTATTCTATCAAAATAATTCTTTTATCAGACATATTACTTAATTTAAAATAATTATATAACTCATAAAATCAAAATCAAATTTTTTAATAATTATTATTATAATAACTTTTTATTTAATAATTATATATTATTATTATACACAATCACCGCTAAGTTTGGTAAATGTGATGAATTCTTGAATATGTATCATATTTATGGATGGAAAGAAAGTTGGATGATTTAAATTGTGTTTCGACTAGATCAGTCGAATAGAATTCAAATATTTTTATATTTTTTGATATACAGGTAGCCCTCCTACAACACGGCATCTTATAACACGGTTTCGCTATAACACGATTCATAAATTGCAGGAACCCTTCTACAACACGGCATCCTATAACACGGTTTCGCTCTAACACGATAAGAAAATTGGAAAAACCTTTGTACAACACTGTACTTCTACAGTCGCGGCGAGGCTTGCCGTCTTAAAGATACACTTTTGCGGAAAGTATTTCTTTTTATATCCGTCGCCTGAAAACAAAAGTGTCTCACGCTTGTACATACATTTATATTTTTAATAAAAATTAAGTTATTTATGTAGAATTAAACAAAATATTTGTTTTTAATAAGTTTTCGGAACGTAACCCCCCTTTTTGTACTGGCTTTGGGTCTCGTACAACACGGTTTCACAAAACACGGAATTTTCTAGGAACCAATCTACCGTGTTATAGGTGGGTTACCTGTACGTATTGTTGCGACACTGTGGATAGACCTTCAGTTCGATCTGAACTTAGCGGTCGTGTAGGAATGGCAATATGTACGAACCCTTATAATCGAGCAGTGTCGAGTGGGTTACTGGAACTGATGTCATGGAAAATGTGTTGGCAAGTCGAGTAACGTGAGAACCACGGACGAGAGCAAACGCACTGTGGTGCTGAACTTTCGGTTCTCCGTGTCTTTTAACCCTCTGCGGACGCCGCTGCGATGACATTATAATTTGATTCCTAAGTCGAATTGTCGCCTCTACAGCGACAAACGAATAGGAGACACCGATGCAAAGTTTCATCGACTATTTGTCAGTTTTCTATTTTATTTTCTGTCTAATTGTTTAGATATTTAATTTATAATTTTGTTCCATGTAGAAATTATCCTCCACCTGCCACGAATCAGAGTCGAAAGAGTGCTCGTCCACAAAGGGTTTAATATTTAAGCGTCAGAGCTGTATATAATAAAATTATAGTTATAGTTTTTACGTTGAGAGCTTTAACCTTTGCGGTCCGAGCAACGTTCGACGCTTTAGCCCAACTAGTTCACATTTAATGATCTACTTTTAAAAACTGTCAATAATTCGGCTGAATTTTTCATATGCTTATAAATAGTAAGATATCTGGATGGGAAATTTTCTATTGAATTAAATTTTAATATAAAAGAATACGTTCCGTATCCCAAAACTGAAAATAATAGAATAAAGCAAAATGTCGAGTCTGGCTCGACATAAAACCGCAAAGGGTTTGTTGGGTCCCAAGGATAGGCAATGCTCGAGAGGGTCACTCAACCAGCCATCTGGTTGGCACCTTGGAGTGGCCTTTCCTGCGTAGTCCTTGGGACCTTTAATTTATGGCAGAAGTGAAAATTCTTCCTACTCCTGACTTGGGATTGGGGGTGGGCCCCAATTGGCACAACTCAGAGAGGTGGCAATGCTCCACCAATGGAGCCGAAGACCCCGGAAAACATAGTGAACTCCACCCACACAGGGTCAGATATAAGAGGCTAACAAAATTGCCAAAGACAGACTATTACTATTTTTTCATTAGACCAACAACATTTACTGTACTCTTACCTTGCCGTATCGTAACTCTTTATTGTATTAACCTCAAATAAATAATTTTGTTAAGTTTGATTAGTGAGTTGATTGAATTCTTCCGCATCTTAAACAAAAATAGACTCCATTGTGATTAAGTTAACATTGGAGGTGCAGCGCCAGTAAGTTCGCGAGATTACGGTTGCACATGTACAGGAGGTTCATCAACAACCCTTTGTACGCTCGAAACAGGGTTAATAAATAATGAGGGTCTCGAGCCGAAAAGTCATGGAACGTCTTAGGCGTAACAGTATATTCTATGTATATTTAATTTTTGTTTAAAAAATTGGAGACTATTTCCAAACGGAACGTGAAGTTATATAATTACACAATCGTTTATATTGTTTAACTTTACGTAACCGGTCCGTAATAAAATCAGTCAAATGTTACCAATTTTCTGGTTCTTACTGTGCAAAGGAAAAATAAAAAATCATCTATAAATATTCAAGAATTCATCACATTTACCAAACTCAGCTGTGATTATATATAATAACCGGCAATTATACATAATGATCGGATTAATCACATTTACCGTAACATATATACGCCTTTACAAATTAAGTAATCATCTGATAAAAGCGTGCATAAACGTTTTCTGTACCATGGAATTATTTATATTTTCATTTACATGTGATCTGTCGTCATGTATTAAACGATATATTTAACAATAGAACTACCGGCGATTAAAGTAGAGTTATTTGTACCAAAGAAATCAAAATGATAAGTATTTCGAAAAATATCTATAACAAGGGTAACAATTCTTTATGCATATTTTTTACAAAAAATTGCGGAAAATCCTCAAAAATTCATTGTTGTAAATTTCTAAAATTTCTATAAGAAATTATGAACAAGTCATTTCGACTTGTTCGGTAGCTCTAGTGTTAAATTTTGCTATGTATATTTTTATTATATCAATAAAAACTGTATCGATTAGTATACCAAGAGCTCTTTCAATTCTGAGAGCACTGTAGTGAAAGGACTAATGGCCTACATAATAAACTTCTCTAAGAGACTACTATTTCTACTATCGGTTAGTAGCTACAGTCTTTGGTTCGTACATTAGATTTATCCTATTTCGGCAAATTATAAATAATATAGATAACCTATTCAGAAAATAAAAGTGTTCCTTTTTGACAATAGAAAAACAGAATTAATTCAAGTAAAGTGTATGACGTCGTTGTTTGACACATTACACTTGTTTTATTTACTCTCCGTACATTAATTATCTTTCCTTGTCAAACTACTCCAGTGTCGATTCTTAGAACCAAAATGTTATTCTACTTGTGAGAATTTGAATCATCTCAACTTATAGCGAGTACAATTTCACCGAGCATGGATGTATTATATTCAATGAACCAAAACTATTGACTAAATATGACTATAATATTACAAATAAAATGGAACCTTCATAATTTGAAAACTAATTTGAAAAATTAATTTTCTTTATTTCCTTGCTCTCCGTTGTAAAAATCTTTACAACTTGAAATAAAACTTTCGGTAACTCGAATTATTTGTCACACGTTTAATATGAATTTTACCTCTTCAACTCGAATTCAAAAGAGTTCTGGTCTCTACGAGTAAAAATTTATTTTTACATACGTATCGGTCAATCGATATAATAGAATTGAAGGTTCTGCGATCCTTAATTATTTATTTCTTTATAGAAATGAACGGTGCACGCGTCTTAATAACAGACAGTTCACCGTGAAAGGTTGAAAAAACGAGTTAAAGCACATTTCTGTCGTTTCTCATTTCTTTCTCCGAATTATATCTAACGAAACGAATTCTAAGCGCAAGCTAAAAACATTAATAGTGGCTAATAAAATAAAAACAATTGAAACAGTAAAAACTGGGCCAAGAACGAAAAAGAATATTGCTGATAGATTGAACACTCTATCAACAATCTTAAAAAATTAGAAAGAAATTATGCAGAAGATTTCAGGATCTCATTTAAATTGTAAGAGAAGATGTGCTAAATTTTCTGATATTGAAAATTGTTTACTAAAATGAACAAATCGAAACCGTTGTGCAAAGTCTTTATAACTCGAATTTTTGTTTGTTGAACCTCTCTTATTCAAAAATTCAACGAGCTGGAAACATCTATAACTCCAAGATTTTTTCCCTTCAGTTGAGGTTCAAATTTTTGAGGTTCCATTATAGTTTAATTTTCACGAAGGTCCTTGCTGTGTGCACAATTTTGCCAATTTAGCCAATTTTTTAATTTGGCACACTTAAGAAATTTACAAATTAAGAATTAAAATTGCTAAATACAGTGGATTCCGGTTAATTGGCACGTCGGTTAATCAAAACCGCTGTTTATTTGGGATAAATACCGAAGAACGAAAATAAAAACTATTGTTTCCACTTCGCTTATATAAAATATACCATCGTTTTATTAGGACAGTTTATGCTCGTACACTTTACGATTGGAGATACAGTTAAGCTTGTTATGAAGTAGTAATATTGATTGGAAGCGTTTATTTACTTATAAATTTTAAACCTTACTTATTAATATTATTTTATTACTTAAGTAAACTTTCTTTGCGTGTTTAAACATTTGTATTCAAGACCAAATATTAGATATGTATTTCTATAAATCGTTTTTGGCTTTATTTTTTACCTTGCTCAGATTTTATCTGTTCAAATTCGCATTATTGGGACAGTTGGGACGAATTATTGGGACGAATAGTCAAGTTTCAATATATCCCAATTAACCAGAATTCACTGTAGTATTACTGTAAAGCAGAGTCGCTCAGCTGGTTGTCCGTATGGACAGTTTTCAAGCCTGTCGAGCCTGCCAATAATCGGCGGGCAGTCACTAGTTCTCCGGCAATGTTTCTCGGGCAGTGTGGTATATTGTATGAATGTAGTAGTGTCGCACAGTCTAAAGATACGTATCCATTTGAGAGTTTCTTTCGAGAGTTATTCGTTGAGAGTACTCTCACATTGTGTCCACCTGAAAGCAGCTTTTAAAATTTGTACTTTCCGAGAGTTATGAGAGAAGAAACTATTGAGCAATGTTCTCGGGCAGTAACTCGGAAACGCAGTGTCCATTCGCGGGAAATATTCGTGAAAGCAACTCGCGATAGTGTTACTTTCAACTGGATTCGCACCTTAAGATTAATACAGAGCCACTCCCCACTCCTTTTTAACGATTGTAATGTTATTTACCCCCAAGTTTGCCCTCAGCAGTGCCGAAAGCAACAGTGGGTGCCCATGCTCACCATAGGTTCTGCTGTAGAATCTGTGAATAGAGGAAACCTCGGTTGACGACCGCTGTCACGTGCGTGTGACTTTGTACAGCTATTTTCTAGAAATGGTTTCTTGCCGTTATTTCGATGTTTGTATACTAATACATACCGATGCTATTTTTAAAGAAATATTAAAAATAGTGTTAGAAAATCGCGGTAGACAAACCGCTGAAGCAGCCCATGTGCATTTCGTCAAGGCGCTTCCCCACTTAACCCGTTGAGCCCGGCACCGAATTTGCTGTCCTTTCCGTTCAGCCGGCAGCCAGTGAGCGATACAATGTTGTAGGGTATCGCCAAGAGAAATTATTCATAAATTATATAAAAAGGAAGGAGACGTACATAAAGTCCGAAGGTATTGTTCCAAGTGTTATGATAACAATTAAAAACTATTTGGACGAAAGACAGCTACAAATATTACCAAAAAAGTTGTTACGTATTGTAATATGTGTAAAGATAAGCCGCATTTTTGTTTAGAATGTTTCAATAAATTTCATTAAAACTACATTTCATCACGTTTCATTGAGACTATATTTATTTTTTAATTTTAATACTGTCGGTCCCATGGACCGACGCCAGCCAAACGAAAATTCTAGTGCCGGTCCCCAGGGACCGGCGCCGGGCCCAACGTGTTAAGGGAAATTCCTTGGGACCTAGGGTAATAAAACTAAGGTAAGCATACTGGCGGGAATGTCGTCACAACTCCCAGATAATCCAGGAAAGGACATTATTGTAGTCGCCTTCAACGCGAACGCATGTAAAATTAAACGAAGTATTAAAAACGCCCACAGACTTTATTCTTACTTATAGCTCGAATCCTGATTACACCTTACAATAGTGTAACAGTGATCTTAACGCTTTTCTTATTAATAATTATGCTAGGAACGATCGTGTAAATATTGCCGGCGCTAATCTAAAGGCGATGCGAAAAATTTGCGGCCGTCAAAGTGTTAATAAAAAATTACATCGTGCTAGTAAATAATTAGTTTTGTTAAAAGGAACATGGTTAATTTTATTTTTTATTGCGTAAATAAGTTCTATAATTTATGAACCAATAATCGGTTTAATATAAATATAACTGTCTATTATTAAGACGCGTGCACAGCTCACTTCTATAAGGAAATAAATAATTAGCAGTAGATTTACAGACCTTGATTGGATTATTTTTATGGGTACGTTAAAATACAGATATTTTGTAATATAATTAGTTCACTTTACTTTAAATCAATCAATTTTTATTAGTAAAGATTTATTTAGTATATTTTTCGTATATAAATTTTATTTCGAGCTTCCAATTTCCGCTCGCACACTTGTTAAACTTAAACCCGAAATTAGAACTATGTCAAATTGACGGGTTCCGTAAATCTAGTGTTAAGGATCGCAGAACCTTCAATTCTATTATATCGATTGACCGATATGTATGTAGAAATAAATTTTGACTTAAAACTTTGGTATTAATGTTAATAGGTTACTTCATATTATCTCTTATATTTTAAACCATAGTTTAGTTCTGACATTATTATCTATACGATTATTTATTTGCATTAAACAAGTACCGTTGCTCTGCTTGTAATTTTGCCAATGTGATGGATTAACCAAATAATATGAAAAAGATTGTTTTTGTTCTGAATACACTGTATTGTATCGAAATTTTCTTTTTATGCATCAGTTTTTTCAATAGTTAATTCTTTAACTTTTGCTCAATTTTTTACTTATTTTATCTTAAGTAAAATTAATTTATTATATTAATCAGAATTATTTCATCATTGTAGTTATTTCGTGGAACTGTTTCATGACATGTATGGGAGAATTATGGCAATAAGAAAAAAGTAATAAAATTGGTTTAAGATGGAAAAATGTTTGATCGAGTATTTTATTTAACTTGATTTCACGTTTTTAATGACTTTTGTATGCAAGTTTGATATACGATGGCGAAATTGTGTACATCGTGTATGGAAATTTTGTCAGTTGTAACCTTTTGCTATTTTTAAGCTAGATTAATTCAAAATCAAACATAAACTATACGAAACGCTTCAAAATTTTACTATATGAATATTTATAAAAATTATACATTGTCATGGAAAAATTGTGTACACCTACCTTCTACGATGAAAAATATTTAAAATATACATTTAATTTTCATCACCACTTCATACTGTTTCAAATCTTATTTTCAAAATAAATCATTTTCATCATTTTATTGTATTTTATTTTATTTTCATCATCATAATTAATCATTTTTTATTTTAATTTCAACCGCCACTAGTGTTGTAATCATATTCTATGTTAAATCAGTAACATTGAAAGTATCACAAAAATGATAAGTTATGTTTGGAAGTGACTCATGTGGAAAGATATTTAGTTAATAAAATCTTGGAATTTATTTTAGAATCCATTTTACAAAAATTGGAACCAGAAATATTCAGGAATTTTTGATATAAATATTTATGACATTTCTCAATTTCTTTGTTTTCATAAATTTTATTATTATTTTAGAAAATATTCAATCAGTAGCACTAGGTAAAGTTATGAATTTATAGGTTATAAAAATAGGAGATTGATTTTAACATAGTATTACAGTTTACTTTTTGTTAATAAAAGAATGTGTATGTGAATAAATATAAAAAATGTTTCCGCCCGGGATCGAACCGGGGACCTTCCGCGTGTTAGGCGGATGTGATAACCACTACACCACGGAAACCGTTGAAAGCACCTATTTCGACGAAACATTTATAGTAATTTTATTAGATACAATTTTTGAAAAAAACGTAAATTAAAAATGATTGCATTACATAATATACGTTTACAATTAATTATACCACAAATATTATTTGTATTTCGCTACAACATGTGTTTTAATGTTAATGAGTTGCATTTTGCTGCGAACATATAAAACTATTTAAATGTAATTTACTTTTAAACCCAATCGTAATTACATTTTCGTTAGTAAATAGATCACACAAAATGAAAATGTATTTTGGACTATTGCAACTGTTTCACTTACGTATACTTAATTTATAAAATTAAATATACTGCACAATCGTTTGAACTGATTGCGAGTTAAACAAAAATAATATTTGTACGTATAAAGCGTACTTTTTGTATGATATTTTAAATATGTAATGCGTTATTTAAACCAACTTATAGTGTAAATAAAGTTCTGTAATATTATAGCTTTATTTACAGGATAGAAATTTTGAAACTATACAGAGTGTCTCAAAAGATCTATAAATCCCTTTAAGGGGTAATTCCTGAGATGATTCCAAGCAACTTTTTCTGTTGTAAAAATGTCAAATTCGGCTTTGTTAACGAGTTATTAACGAAAAACACTAATCAATCGCCGAGCGAGTAAGGCGGCTGGCCGCCAGCGGGAGCTTGATTTCACACCGCGCTTGTGTTTTTACAAGCAACTCGGACTGTATCGAGGCAACTGTTGACGAATATTAAACAAAAGTTATATCGAATAAACTAATTAATTGTTATTCGTGTAGAACAAACAAATTGAGTTTATCCGATACTCCAAATGAATAATGAACAAATCTATGAAAAGTAATTGAAATTTAATAACGAATAGAATGCAATTCGTTTTTCTAATAAAAAATTCAAATGACATCAAACACTATTATTCATCATAAATATTAAACATGGTTCCTTAATAATGTTTAATACCTTCATTTAATTTCATTTTTATTGTTTTAATACGATTGGTTTCGCTATGAGAACAAACTTTTTTGAAATTTACTCGATACCGATAAATTTTTGTTAAAAACCTTTTTTTATTAAATAGCCGCAAATGGATGAAAAATCATTATTATTATAAAATTAAATTACGTTTAATGCACAACTACATTAATTAATTAATTTAATTTATACAGAGTGGTCCATTTAAATAAGATCAAGAAACGATGAAAAAAATATTTTATACGTAATTTAAATGACATCAAAGGACCAATATCCTACAAGAATATTTTTTTCCAAAGTTGTGCATTTTTCCGAGTCTGCTAGATTATCAATGTTCTTTGTACACAATTATAAATTTTTTCCTAATGCATTGTATATGATCTTGCAAACATCGTAAAAAGTTCTTGATATACAGAGATATTGGTCCCTTGATACTATTCAAATTATGTATAAAATATTTTTTGCATCGTCAGAATCCCAAAACATATTTAGGTAGCTTTACTTAAATGGACCATTCTATATATCACACGACTCATTTTAATTTATAAATATTAATTTTTTGGAAGCTACGTTAAATTAAATATATATATATATAAATTAAAATATAAATTATAAATTGTAAATTAAAATATAAATTATAAATTATAAATTAAAATTAAAATTAAAATTATATATATATATATATATATATATGTAATAATCTACTTTTGCGGGATTAAGGGATACGAAGAAAAATACTAGAATGTGTAGGTGTAAGTTTGCTAAGTGTACGCATTCAATTTATTTCCTAATCAACAGAAATTTTTTAAACGACGAGTACCTTTCTTTCTATAGAATGATACAGCATAATGCGATAAATTGAACAACTTCATCTGTTGCATGATTTTATTGAAAAATTTGAAAATACGATGGAACATAAATGAACTTATAAAAACACCATTCGATGTACCAGTGTATCCGCAAGTACTCAAATATTAGGTTGTCCGGAAATTTGGTGCCGATTTTTAAGGAAAATTCAAACAACACATTTAAATTTCCTTATACATTTATTAAATCATATATGTTCCATTTTGTTCTATAACCTTTCTCCATCTCTCACGTAACTTGAATATCCCATCCTTCCAAAATTTCTTAGGTTTTTCGGCGAAAAACTTTTCCATATTTAACACTAGAACTACCGTGCCAGTCAAAACGACTGGTTCGTAATTGGTCATAGAAATTTTATAAATTTACAGTACCGCATTTTTAGAGATTTTCTATAATTTTTTAAACGAAATATGCACAAAGAATTATTACCCCTGATATAAGTATTTTTTCAAATACTTATCATTTCGATTTCCTTGGCACAAATAAGTCTATTTTAATCGTCGGTAGTTCTACCGTTAATAGCGTATAAAACTAACGAAAATGAATGTATCCTAATCAAACTTATGTCTAAAGATGCCTGAAGTGTCACTCCTTAGAATATGTGCGCGTATTATTTGTTTTCAATCACTCTGACATATTCAGATCTGTTCTAATGGCACCTACCGAAAATCGGCACCAACTTTCCGGACAACCCAATACATTACCCTAAATATTAATACCTAAGTACATATTTGAATAAATTTCGGATTTTTCAATAAATTCATTTAACGTACGAGACCATTGAATTTGTCTAGCTATGTTGTATCATTTTGTGGAAAAAAATATACTACGTATTGTTTAAAAAAAAGTCCAATTGACCATGAAATAACCTTAACGTTTGCACTTAATAACTTGTGCATTTTAGTATCTCTCTCTATGTTTCTTAATCTTTTAAAAGCAGCTTTTTCAATTCGACATAATTTGCAAAATATTAGCAATTGTAGATTAACTCTTTGAGGTACGGTGGGATTAAAAGTGTCCCACCTTTTTGATGTATTTCACGGCATGGTGGGACATTTTTAGTCCCACCTCGAAATCTTGCAGTAGCTGCATGCGCATAGGTTTATATTTCGCCTTATTTATGTAAAGCAGTTGGTAATGTATTCAAACAATGTTACAAATGTATTCCTTGTTTTGGCAACATTCAACGCGCAATTAACGATTGACCAATTGTTATAAACAAATTTAATTAACTATTACTATTTTGTTATGTTTTTACATGATGTTATACCTTTATTAATAAAAATATACCAATTTTGTTTCATTTAAAACCCGATAAAATTCCTGTGCAACATGGGTCTATTTTTGATCTGAAATCCTGTGCCTCAAAGAGTTAAAAGGGATCACCCTATGTACATTTTATGGAAATATAATTTTTTTGCAGCTTAACAAATATATTTCATTGATTACTGAGTAATTTATTTAATTTCGCAAACAATACTAGAGTCAGATGATAGTGAACTTCCATCGTAATTATTTCCATCATAATCACTTCTATTGAACGAAAAATACAAATTCAATTTGTTCTCAATGTATATCTATTTTTTTTAATCACTGGTTTTTCAAATCAATTTAATTATAAAGATAAACTTACCATGTTCTATATTTTTTACTTCTACAAGTGTCTCTAACGTGGGTTTTATCGCAGGAAGTTTTTAAAGTTCTGCGATAATAATCCATGAAGACATCACCGCTGTTTGGTGTTTTTTGATACTCGTATTACACCAGCTACGACGAATTAATGTCTTTTAACTTTCAAACATGGCTCAAGTTTGATATTCTGATTTGTAATTAGAATGATTGACAGTGTCGAAAATTCAGAAATGAAACGCTTCGTATAAAATGTAGCATTTTTCTGAAACGGTTCGTTTTAAATGCGACACTATGTCCACAATGATAATAACAGTATGTATTTAACATTTTCCAAACGACACCTGTGAATTACAAATACAACGCATACTATATTTATATAACGACTCAAATTATATAATACTAACCAACTGACGATTTGAATTTGTACGCGATTCAAATTTTTACCTTCACTTTGAAAATTTTCACTGGATAATTAACTACGCAAAAGATATAAACCGCACTCGCAAATTTCGACAAAAACATTACAATGCTTAATAATAAACTTACGCGTAATATTACTATATCGGTGAACACATTTTACTTTTCAACTTAAAAGCCGTTATAACAGCCAATAGCAAAGTGTGAAACGATAATGCGAGTGTTAACGATGTAATATAATTCACCTTTATTATTGCTTCGATGCTTTTCTTTTTTTTTTTTTTTAACGGAAACTTACAAAGTAAATCTCAAGATATTATTGTAAATTTGGAAGTATCGATAACATATCGGTATAACAAATTGAATGATACTCGTACACGCAGTGTATATGCAATATTTAACATTTACAATATGTATTATAGATACTTTTTGTATTTACGACAAACATAAACAGACCAAAACTAAGTAAGATAATGATGTACGAGTGGAAGTTTAATTAAATTGAAAATATTTTGTGGATAAAAATATACATATGATATCCAATACAAAATACGGCTAAGATACGTTTCGTATTGAGACGTTGAATTATGTTCATATTAAAATCTGCGATAATACAAGAATTCAACGATGATAAAAGTTATTTTTATATTCTCTGTAATTATGTAAAGAAATAAGAAACTATAACACGGGACCGGGGTATTGTTTGCGTATATGTTTGTGTTCGCATTATTTTGCCACAAAGAAATACCAAAGACCGCGATTGATCAATATGTCCGGTTGCTTTATCTGAAATTCGTTTATTTGCGTCGACATACTAGTGTCATACATAATTGTGTGCCGATAAACTTTTCCAGCAACGTAGGAAACGATTCTCTTACTGTTACTCTTGTTTTTTTTTTTTTACTACCATACGATAAACCATATTCGTTTAATCAGAACACCAATTCGTAATTAGAAAAAAAGAAATTATCATGAATAATCAGAGTTGGTTTTTGCATCGTACACTTTTTTGCATATGCACCGATAGATGCCACCACGAGCACCATCTGTTTCGGCAAAAATAAATTGAACGACTGTTGGGAAACAATTTCTCTCATCTTTACCGTAAGAAAGGATACGGATAATTTGATTTTTGCTTCGACGAAATTATAATGACGCCTCACATTTGAAGAATGCAACACTGTAAACTATCAAGTTCCTTGTACGCAATGAGTAAGAAAGGG
>SMSQ01018947.1:0-21909 GCA_019453375.1 Ctenoplectra terminalis | reverse complement strand
CAGACCTTTGGTCGTCCTTCCTCTGAAAAAATTTTTGGGGTAGGAAAAAGGCGTATAATTTTTATGTTTTTTTAGAAGGTTTGAAGGTACTATATGAAATTTTCCAGATTTTTTTTTTCACAAGATAACTCTGGTTTACAGTTTTAAGGTACCAAAAAGGCGTTCACATAGTAAGAAGATTGTAGAAAATAGGGAGGGTAACTAGTTAACACAATTTCCGCTTTTAAATGTATTAAAAATAAGTAACACTAAGTAATAAGTAACACTCTCTAAAAATAAGTGTTACTTATAACGTTATTATACAATAATATAATGCTACGATTATAATATACGACGATGCGCTCGGCATTGCGGCTTGCACAGAACAGAACGAAAACGCATTCGTATGCGGCACGTTCCCTCATAAAAACAAAAGACGGGGGTCGTCGTATGCCCTATCTAGGGTTCGGTGTCGCTGAAACATTCAACGACGATGCTGTGCCTGCGTCGTTTACAACAATAAGTAACACAACTCTAAACTTTTCGAATATGCCTTCGAATATGACTTTCGCATATAATTGGTTCCTGAAAGTGTGCGCGAATGTTGAATGTTCGAAAGTGAGTCCTTAATTTCTTTTTGTTCGTAATCATCACTGCAGTTTTTCCGTTTCTGACTCATGTTCATCAATTTATAAGGGCGAAATATTTAAACTTAAACAAGTAAATTAGCAAAACACATAACACGTTGACGCCCTAATGCAAGACTGAAACTGTTTTGTTCTCTTGATTCGAACAACATTGTAATCTGATGGCTAGTCTGATGTCCCCTGAGAGGGGAGTTCAAAACACTTTTATAACATTACGTCTTGTCCCTTTGCCAGTTGCAATAAGAATTTTCGTATAAAAGAAACAAACATTTTTCGCTTTTTTCGACGCGTAATCGAAGGAGCGCGTTCGCGCTCCTTGGCGCTTTTCGACCGTGTTTTTTCAAAACCCTCTGGTACGCAAACGGTTAAACAGTTGAATCTTTAAGAATGTGCGAAATAGCGAATTGTGCGAAAGTAAAATGCGCAAAAGTCGAGGACCGCCTGTATAATGAATATCTCCGCAACGACTCGCAAACTTTTTCTCAAAAACTAGAGCTTCGTGGCCCCTTCGATCCGTCTTCTTCCCAATTTCGTAACTTCGATTGCCGAAGTTCAATTTGAAACCATTCTAACCCTTGCGGCAAGGGTTGATGAATAAGTAGCAGTCTCGCTTCGAGTATAGACTCAAGAAAATCTGGTTCCCAACCGATGAAGAACAACGTAGAGATATTCAACTAATATTTCACGAGAATATGAAGCAGCGATCGTTGGACTTATCGCGACGGCAACTTGGAACACAGTTTCGTCGAACTGCCTCGAAAAACTTACCAAACCCGTCGATCGATTCTTGGTAGTTGACCCGCGTGTCCAACGGCTGATGTATCTCCCCCCTGCGATGTCGTGTGTTCACTAGCAAATTATTGCTGGCCATCGATCATCGAAATTTGACACTTATATGCACCGAAATCTCCTTAACAGTGCCATGGTCCACGGAACGGCAATGATCGATCGTTTCTCCGTGATTGATCCGCGGCTACCGCGTGGAATACCTTCAAGGTCGATGGGTCGTGGCCTTCCGCGACACCCAATGGAACTTTCACGTTGTTCACGGTCGATCGTGACTGGTTAGAAACATACCGATAAGATGGAAAGTAGTTTTTAGAGGAGATAGTAGCGTTCGGTTGGTCGAAATGGGTTTCGTACGTTTCTCGTTCTTCGCGGAGTGCGGCAGAGTTTGGATTGGTCGAGGTTGATTGGTCGGATAATAGGGAAGGGTTGGTGAGTATTTATAAATGGTGGAATTATGGGAAACATTTTGATAGTGTAGTTTTGTGAATTAGTTTGAATTATTGTTTGGTTGATCGGAAGTTTGGTTAATCTTCTGTGACACCGTGTGACTTAAATGTTACAAATTAAGGTATCAGTATTTAAAATAATTTATTTTATTTAGTCATCATTGTACTATTACATTTGATTACTGTATTACCGCGGTGATACCACGATTGATCGATAGCAGTTTTTGGTTTAAGGATTTTTGAATCGAAACAAAAAACTGTAATCAATCGTAATTTTTCCTCTGATAAGTAGAGAAAATTCGTGCTATAGAGGGTTAACATTAGAGGTACCGAAGTGATCGATATGATTAATTTGTAGTTTCTCAGCGTTGTTATGGTTTGGCGCTAAAAAGTCACCAATGAGTTTTAATAGAAATAAATTAAATGTGTCTACATAAAGCCACAAGGAACCTAAAAAAGAAAAAATTGTAGAAATAACTTCAAAAATTCTTCGCCATTCAAACTTTCCATCATTGTCAAGCTTCAATACTAAAAACTCGCCAATATTTCACGTCGTTGAAAAATAGAACCTGTAATTTCAATGCACAAAATAAAAACTGTGTATTTAAAGCCACAAGGAACCTAAAAAAAAACAAAATTGTGGAAATAACTTCCAAAAATTCTTCGCTACTCAAACTTTCCATCATTGTCAAATTTCAACATGAAGAATTCACCAACATCTCGCATCATTCAAAAATAGAACCTACAATTTCAATGAACAGAGTAAAACCTGTCTAGACAACGTCTAAAAATTCTTCACCGCTCAAACTTTCCACCATTATCAGGATTCAACGCCAAAAGCTCGCCAGCATTTCGCGTCGTTTAAAAATAGAACCTGCAATTTCAATGAACAACGCGGGAACAAAGAAAAATAACAAAGATACCCGCTCAAAATGTCGAACGATGGCTCTCTCTGCATAGCAAACTCTCAGCGGTACATTAACAATTCACGAAAAACGAGATCGGGCCCGAATGAATTGGTTGAAATGGAACACGTTATAACGGGACACGTTTATTGAACCAACGAAACGGTTTTGAACGGTTCAAAGAGCAAATCTGGTCGAATAATTCTCTTCATAAATTCATGGGAACGTGGGCAGCTCGTGTGGGCACGCGTGACCGTTTCTGAAACGAAATCTGCTCTCGTATCATTTCTGATCCATTTTTCTGCACAAGATTATGATCGAATGGTTTGCTCCCTCTCTCTTCCCGATTCATCCGCTCGTCCTTTATTTTTTTTTTTTATTTTATTTTAATTCAAAGCAGAATGAAACTGCGGCGTTTCCACACGATTTACGCGCGTTGTCGCGCGTGCTAATGGCTTTTTTCGATAAATTCGTGGCTCAATTTAGTGGCTTATCAGCTCTGTAACTGGGTAGATGACTGAGTTGTACGGCAATTAACCCTTTGCCTTGCAATCACGAGTCGGAGATCATTGTTCGCATACAATAAGAACACATTATATTTCTAATATGGATTAATCTTAAATTTAATTGCAATTTCTGTTTATTTTTCTGTGAAAAAAATTGATTTCGGAAGTTGATATATTCGAAAGGTAATTGTAAATTTGAAAAATACAAAATGAATAAACAAATCAAAAGATTATGTAGTATAAAAGTGAAAATCTAGTTTAGCTTTTTGTTAAATCTTAAATCTGAAGTTTCAAATATAGAATCTATATGTTATTAATATTTTAGAAAGGTAATAGTAAATTAGAAAAATAGAAATTATAAAATAGAATCGATAGATTATTATTAGCAGAGATTTATTTAACACATTTTTTATATATAAACTTCATTTTATATTTTCTGCACGCGCGCTTGTTAAACTTAAGCACGAGATCTGAACTGCGTCAAATTGAAGTTAAGCGACCAAGCTTTGACCAGTTTGATCGGTCATAGAAATTATTACGTTCCTTTTCTTTCCAACAATCGGTTGTTTCATTTATTGAGAATAGAAATGAAAAACTTTCATCAACCGTCTAATATTTTTTTTTTTTTTTTTTTTAGATGTATATCATATAAAAATTTCATCTAAATCGGCGTTTGTCAAACTTCGTAACGTTTCTCGTTAGTGTTAACGAATTTATGTTACGGTCCAAGTGTACTTAGCAGTATCTTAAGTGTACTTAAGTTAATTGTACCGGAGTAACAGTTTTCGAAAAATATTATATTTATAATTTGCTGGTATTACAGTATTCGTAGTATTATTAACACTGTTACTCGCAAGCTCTTCTCTTACTCCTACTCTTACAATAGCAATATTCTTACTGCTATTACTGCTACCATTACTGCTATTGTTCCTCTAATACTGTTACTGTTAATAGTACTTCTGTTCTTTACAATACCATTATCCTTGCTCCTATTGTTGCTACCGTCTGCACTACTTGAAACAGTTCTTACCTTTATTCAACAGGTGAAATTCTTGGTAATGACATAAAACGATTAGAATTTTATAAATTAACAAACTTTCTTGAACAGTCAGTCCGTAACTTTCTCGTCGTGTGACTTAGAAGTTATTTCATCTACTTATCACTGTATCCAACAATTTATACCTGGCAGTTATTGGTTGGAAAATTTTGAAGTAAAAATGAGAAACTGTAATCGATTTTTCTCTTTTTTATTTGAGAAACTAAAATTCTGGTTGTTTAGGGTTAACAGAGTATCGTTACTCGAATCGATTCGATGATATCAAATATGTTTACGATATTAGGTAATAAACTTGAAAAGAAAACAGTAAAGAAAAAAAAAAAATAGCTTTCTTGAAGAAAAAGAACAGGATTTTTCAGTTTAAACAGAATTTAATGACTTTGTTATTTAACCATTTAAAACGCTTTAAAAGAAAATAAAGAATGTATAATGAATAAGAAACATCAAATTTTTATCGTTAGATATTAATTTGCTTAATTCGATTTAAAATAAATACTAGTTGAGGCGCAGCAAGGATTGAAAAAAAATCTAGTTCAAAGGGTTAATTATTATCACAGCTGCGCTACCGTCCATAAGTATTTTACCACTCGGTGGAATCGGGTCAAAAAATTGATATCAAGGTTATAATGCAAATAATCCTAAGCAGAGTGAATATAAATTTATATAATTAGCATAGAAGCATGATCTTAACTCTCTATAGCTCGAATTTCGTCTGCTTATTGGAGAAAAAATTACGATTGATCACAGTTTTTCACTTTTATTTGAAAATGTTTTAATAATTATTGTAAATGGATCGTGGTGTCACTGCAGTAATACAGTAATCAAATTTAATAGTGCAGTGATAACTGAACAAAATTAATTTTTTAAAATATAGATACATCAGTTTGCAACTTTTAAGTCACACGGTCCTATAGAGAGTTAATAAACTAAACAAAATTAATTTTTTAAAATATAGATACATCAGTTTGCAACTTTTAAGTCACACGGTCCTATAGAGGGTTAATAAACTAAACAAAATTAATTTTTTAAAATATAGATACATCAGTTCGTAACTTTTAAGTCACACGGTCCTATAGAGGGTTAATAAACTAAACAAAATTAATTTTTTAAAATATAGATACATCAGTTTGTAACTTTTAAGTCACACCGTCCCATAGAGGGTTAATACGAGAGTGAGAAAGAAATTCTGTAGTAAAAATCGCAAGGTAAGGTACCTTGTTTCAAATATATTTTTTCTATTTTAGGTAAACCGAAGGTGGTCAAATATTTATAGACAGTGGTGTATAATGGGATATCGTGACAGGATAAAATTAATTTTTCATGTAAATTATCCAGTTAATATGCTTTTTTTTTTTTTTTTTTTTTTTTTTACACATAATTTAATATTTATGCAGAGAAAATTGGGATACGTCTGGCTATATCTAACCAGTATAAGGGTTAATGTTTATTCTACCTAAAATTAGCGTTTACAACAGTTTGGCTTTCTATCGTCAATATTTAAAGACCGAGAACAGTTCTGGTCGGTTCATCGACCGTTCTCAGGTGAAACCTTCGTCCGCCTCTTCCTGCCGGCTTTTATTCTTCCTTTTTCACAAGGGGGACGAGATTAACAACTTCGATTAGCGATTACGAGCGGACAGGGGTCGACATGGTCATAGAGCACGATCGATGCAAGACGAATGCTCGTTCGGCTTGTGGCAGATCGAAAGACCTGTTCTCGTGATCGAGAAAACGCATCCCACGGGTTTATTTTTTTGTTTGAAAATCGAAACGGTGTGACGAACGAAAATGTTTTAGATCGTGCTTGAAAGTTCTTTTCGAAAGCGGTCGATTGTTTGAGAGAACTTACAGACCAGAAAAGGGAAGAGAAAAATTGTTTAAAGTGGTTCTTTAAATTGTGTTGATCTTTATTCTGTTAGATGACTTTGTAGAAAATGTAATGGAGAAATAGTGTGTGTAAAGGTTTTTTTTGTGTAATTTATTTACAATATATTGTTAAATTTATTAATTTATTAATTTTTTGTAATTGATGGACAGTATATTGCTGCTTGGCAGTGATGGTGGCTCGACTCAAAAACATTTTAAATTAGCTTTTATTAATAGTGTAACTATCAAAGTGGATAAATTGGATAAATTTTATAAATTTACATTGGTACATTTTTAGAAATTTTTTTTTTTTTTTTTTTTTTTTTCTTTTTACGGAATACGAATAAAGATTCATTTCCACTGCGTCTCATATTTTTTTTCAAATGGATACACTTAAATCATCGGTAGTTCTAGTGTTAAACTCAAGATCTTTATTATGTTACTTTACCAGAATTTACCAAAATTTACCAAAAGCCACAATAATTAATAATTATACATAATGATTAACACAGCCTGTATTTAATACTTTCGAAAATGTAAACTCCAAAAACGTCCCTCTAAAATTAACATTTTTTAACACTGGAACTACCGGAGTGGTCAGAATGCCTGGTGTGTATATTTTTGTATAAACTCTAGAAATTCGTAATGGTAGGATTTTTACGAATTTTTTATAATTTCCTGCAACGAGTACACATAAAGATTTATTTTCTTTGCATCCTATATTTTTTTTAATTATCTATTATTCTAAATTTTTTAGTAGAAACAGCTTTTAGTGTTAAATAATGCCACTCTCAATGTCAAACATTTTGTCGAAACAAACGTGTGAATAAAATTCCAAATTATAGCGTGTCGGACTAAACGAAATGAAAAATCCTGCATAAAGCGAGTAAATTAAAAAAGATAATGCATTGCAGATTAAAAAAGGAACAGAAAAGACGAATTAAAGTTTCCCTGAAATAATTATAAACGATCAAAAGAATTAGAATACCGCTTATTATTCTCTTTTTTTTTTTCGAAAGCTCAGACTCTCAAAGTTTTAAGCTTTTACACAATATCTGTAATAATACACAGGTTTCATTAATCAAATAATTTCCACTGGTTTGGCTCGTCTAATTTACCTTCATTTATGGCGCGACACAAAGGGGAAACTTAATTGCAACACGCGAACGCGTTACAGGTAAATTACTTCGAAGGCAATTAGCTTAATTAAACGTATTGGTTCAACGCGGTGCATAGACTTTCAATAACTTATTTAAGTTAGGTTATGCAATGCTACCATTTCGAAAATTGATACTATGCATCATTTAATCAATCTAATTGTTGGTCTCGCCACCGTTCCATTCTGTTGTTATTAACTTGTTGAAAACGTTTCGACCAACTCTTCGTCGCCCATTTCAGATTGCTCTTATTTTTATTTCCGCGTTCAAATTTCCGCAAGAGGAACGAATTCTTTATCTTCAGCATCGCGGTATCGAAACATCCGAGCTTCAGAATTGTGCGTCGAACAGAAAGGCGGCTGTTGGAAAAAGAAAAAAGAAAAAAAAGAAAAACAGAAATTTAACCGAGGATGATTAAAACGAAACGTCGGATGGAAAATCAGATATTCAGATATTCCCAGACTTTTTTCCTCGCGTTCTCGTTTTAATGAAATTATACGATAGAAGCAATCGATCGCGACGACACGTAAAGCCCGCGTACAATTTTTACGAAGACCGATGGCAAACGATAAATCACTCGTTCATAACTTTGCACGGATAACTAGTTTGCGCCAGTTTCTCAAACTACAAGCTTTATATATGCCACGCGTGCCTCTGGAAAATATTAAACTTTCCACGCTCTGCGTGCAGTTTATTGCCACGCATTCCTTTCTATTTGTTTTCTCTCTTTTTTTTTTCACTCGGCACAGTTTTATTTAACTTAGATACTGTTTCGTTAAACGTTCCATTTTTTTAGACGGTTTTTATATTTTATTTAACACCAGAATTACGGAGGAGGTTAAAGTGACTCGTTCGTGATTTCTTATCGATTTTTGAAATTTTTTTCAACCCGTTTGCATCGCCAAGCGGAATATTCCGCGCGCAATATCGTCTCTGTGTCGCCAAACGCGGAATAATCCGGCGACAGCGACAGTAAGATTGAATAAAATAAAAATACTTGCATTAAGAATCTTATATTTATTGATATATATTGTTCTTTGTACTCTGATACATCGTCACGATCAGTTAGCGTTAACACGTTGCCGCAAATGACGGCTATAGCCGTCCGATCTTTGGCGATACGTAGGCAAACGACGACTATAGCCGTCATGCACATTTTAAACGATAAAAAAAAGAACAGCGTTAGTACGAAGTGTTCTAACGCATACACTTGTTAATTATTGAGTAACACATCGAGAAAAAAAAGGTATAGCACGCCAGACAGCGTATTAGTTGTTATTTTATGCGTTTTCTCGTGCGTTTTTCTCAATTGAAAAAAAAAAAAATGTTTTTGAGCACGATCGTCGAATTAAAAGTGTGCGGCAACGTGTTAATAAAGAATAGGAAATATTTAAATCGGGACGAGTTATGAATGATCCGATGAATTACACACGATCAATCGTGTAGGCTTCGGTGATAAGTGAGAGTCCCCGCAATTTAAGTCGTCATGCAAATGGGTTAATTCTCTGTGGTGCATTGTTGGGAATTTTTTTTGTTAACAAAGGGGTTAATCGCGCTTGCAGTTTTATTTTTGTTTGATAGGTGTTAGTTGTAATAAAATATTTGTTGTGCTTAGAATATAAATTGTATATTAACTTCTTAAATTTTATCTCTCACACGCGCAATAATATCTGTTATAATATATACAATATATAATAATACTAATAACACCCGAAATAATAATATTTCAACCCTACTTCCAACTTAATAAAAACAACCCCACAAAATCAACCCCTGAAAATCCGACAGTTCTCCAACGTTGTTAATAACTTCGTTCCAAAGTTGTAGAAAAAACAGTATCATAAAACGTTAAATAATTTTAAACCAATTTCAATTCCGTCCAAAATTTCTTCACAGAACAGCTTCAAAATTAAATATCAACTATCTTAAATCAACATTCGGAGTATCGTTTGCTCATCCCCGTCCCTTTACACCCTTTTACGCGTTCGATCTAACAGTTAGCAGGTACATCGTCGTTTTTCACGCGCGACGCTTAAAATTGAGAATAGATTTCGAAGCGACATAAACAGCGAAATGTCAGAAGTCGTTCGGAACGCTAAGCTGAACATCGGTTATTTCCGAGCAGCTGTCGAATAATGTCATACGTGAAATACGGGTGCACTTTGGTGAATGCCAGCGAAGGTGGGAAAGGTGGAGGATGAATCTCGCGAGAACGTCAGAATCGCCGCAGAGAGACACGAGCAGAGAAAATATTTACGAGCACGTGTTGCGGCGAATTTATTCTTGCCAGAGCCGTGTCAGGGTGCATGAACTTTGGCCCGGTTATCGTTCGCTCGCTACATTTCCCAATCTCAAACCGAAACATGTTCCCTCCTGACACCTCTTAATCGATCAACGAGCAGGAATTTTGGCAGAGAATTCTTGCTTCTTACATCCATTCTAAGTTGTTTCGAGAGATTAAAAGATCAACCCTTTGCACTTTATATGGGCGACTCTCACTCGCCAATCGCGACAACGCGTATAATTATTTTATTTCAACGTTTCGTGTATCTTTAAATCACACGAGATTGTAATATTGAATCTTAAGCTTTGTATTAGGTTGTCGCGAAACCTAATGTTCCTTTCGTTCTCTTCGCGCAATGCTTTCGTCTAGCTCGTTTTGATGGGTACATTGAGATACAAATTTTTTGCAAAATCATTAGTTCAGTTTACTTCAGATCAATAGATTTCTATCAGCAGAGATTTATTTGGTACATTTCTCGTATATAAATTCTACTCTGTGTTTACATTTTCCGCATGCATGATTGTTATACTTAAGCACGAAATCTGAACTGTGTCAAATTGACGGGTTCCGTAAATCTAGTGTTAAATAAACATTCAGCCTTATTCGTTAAACGAGAGATGGAGGGAAAAATAGGGCAAAATTAATGCTGTATAAAATAATAATATATCGTAAAACTTCTGGGACAACCTAATAATTAGGAGGCACACGCCAAAATGTTGGAATTTTAATGAAAGAGACCTTTCAGGGATGCCCACTTCGCACGCAGACTTGAATGAATATTTAGAAAGGTGGATAATAACGATGCACAATGTTTATGATATAAGAATTAAATATATTTGCTATTAGTTCTATACCGGAGTTTGGTACAATTCGGAGTCTGGACGGCGAGTCAAAGTGTTTACTTAGGTTTTAACCCTTTGCACTCGGCTGGCGATATTTTCATCAATTCAAACACTTCTTTTATCTTAAAATTTAGAAAAACATCATACATTGAAAACTTATAAATAATTATTTGAAACTCGTACATTCGTAATATTCCTTCGAAAAATAAATAATTTCCAACAAAAATGTTGTTTTTACGATACTGAAAATGTTTCGTATATCTACTGGAAACAACTACAACCTAGTGAGAATCATGTATAAAAAGCTAGCGTCCGATAAGGGTTAAGTATATCTGCGGTGACCTTTCTGTTTATCGAAGGAACAATCGTGGACGTATAAGAACACTACTAGTCAAAGCATTGTAAAAGTTTATCATATCTTCTACAACACAAGTTGGATTTAACCCTTATTATTATTTTAACCCTTCGCGGACGAAACCGAACGAAGCCGAACTAAACCGGACGGAGCTGTATACATCTTGTACACGAGGTTTAATTGCTTACCATGCAAAACCCATGCAAAACGAAATATAAATTACCGACTTATTTTTTTTTTCTTTTTCTGTTGTTCTTTAAAATATATTTCTAAGTATATCTGCGGTATCCTTTCGGTTTATCGAAGGAACAATCGAGGACGTATAAGAACACTACTAGTCAAAGCATTGTAAAAGTTTATACCTTCTACAACACAAGTTGGATTTAACTTTTATTATTATTTTAACCCTTGACGGACGAAACCGAACGAAACCGGATGAAGCTGTATACATCTTGTACACGAGGTTTAATTACTTACCATGCAAAACCCATGCAAAACGAAATATAAATTACCGACTTATTTTTTTTTCTTTTTCTTTCTTTTTCTTTCTTTCCTTTTTTTTTCAATCAGTTCATTATTTAAATATCACACTATCTCCGCACTTTCTGCCGGCAGTATATCTCTTTCGGTTCACACGATGGTCGCACGAAAGCAACGATCCCTCGGCTCGTTCGTAATTACATGCGATCGATAACGACGCTGTTCGCTGTCTAAATTAAGAATGTTTTCGCTCGCTATCGCTCGAACTGCGTTCCGGTAATTTTATTTCCGTGTTCGAGCTGGTTCAGGACGGGCCGAGGAAAGTTACAACGCGCACCACGGAGAAGAGAGTACGCTTCTTATCTGAGAGTCGTGCTGCATCGTTCGCAGCATTCGGGCCGACGTGATTAAGTGCGTGCGTGCTGCTCGCTAGCTCGAGCGTGTAGGCGTGAGCATGCTCGCGACCGTGCGTTTAGACGCGGCCGAAAGTAGAGGCCGAGAAAGATGGCCGAGGTTCGATGGACGGAAGAAAGCGCGCCTTGGAATTCGGACAGTGAATTTGTGCTCGTGACCGGTTCGCCGATTTATTTATCTGTATTCACTTGTCGCTTCGTTTTTTCATTTTCTTGTCCTATAAGTAATACAGTATTTTCGATTTTTTGGGAAATTGATAAGTGTTTGGGTTTCTCGCCGCTGTAGATCGGAAAAAGAACATAGATCTTTGGATGCCAGGTATTTTTCAAATGCTAATTTTTAAAAACTTGAAAAATAAATTGTGTTAAAAATTTTTGATACAATTTGAAGGTGAAAAGAATTTTAGGTAAGCATATTTTAATGCGTAAATATTTAAGAATAGCCCTATGTAATTTAATTTCTATTTAAGAATAGTCCTATTTAATTTAATTTCTATTTATAGATTTTTCGATGCCAAGTATTTTTGGAAATACTAATTTTTCAAGTTTTGAAAAATAAATTGTGTTAAAAATTTTTGATACAATTTGAAGGTGAAAAGAATTTTAGGTAAGCATATTTTAATGCGTAAATATTTAAGAATAGTCCTATTTAATTTAATTTCTATTTAAGAATAGTCCTATTTAATTTAATTTCTATCTATAGATTTTTCGATGCCAAGTATTTTTTGAAATACTAATTTTTCAAGTTTTGAAAAATAAATTGCGTTAAAAATTTTTGATACAATTTGAAGGTGAAAAGAATTTTAGGTAAGCATATTTTAATGCGTAAATATTTAAGAATAGTCCTATTTAATTTAATTTCTATTTAAGAATAGTCCTATTTTATTTAATTTCCATTTAAGAATAGTCCTATTTAATTTAATTTCTATTTAAGAATAGTCCTATTTAAGAATAATTACATAACTATTTTCGGACAAGATTGGGTCGAAACTGATCCAGAGGCCATAACAGGGTTAAACTGAATTAATATTTAAACTATCGATAATTAAAAGTATACCTATTTGTACCAAAGGAATCATTATAATAGATTTTTGAGAATAATACATAACTCGAGAGAAACAATGTTTTATTCGTATATTTTACAGAAAACAATAGAAAATGTTGCACCATTAACAATTTATACAATTTCTATGAAGATCTACGAACAGACAATATTATCGTTTCGATAGTTATAGTGTTAAACAAAAATTTTGTAACAAATGTTTGAACAAAATAATAAATCGTTTCACCTATTAAATATCGTGATTGACCGCGTCAGTAGCAGTGTTCGATACGTTTCAGTTGGTTAAATTAAGTGGCTGGTGTTGCATAATAACCTCTGAATATGCATTCGAAAAGAGGAAAGTATTTTAGGAGGAATTTGTTAGTCAAATTTCATCGAACTTCTCCTTCGAGAGAGAGCTGCTTGAATAAGCAAATTAAGACGACACGTATAACTACGTAGCTTTCCCCCTTATAAGGCTTCTTTAAGGTGTTCAGGCGTGTTTCATATTTCCCATAATTCACGGCTTCTCGTAAACGTCGCCGTACGATGCAAATAATCCGACGAACAAGTCTCACCCGACGGATAATAATTGTACGAGCTCGAAAGACGAGCGTAAAATCATGAAAGTATTATTCTAAAGAGGATAAGACTCAGAGATTGTTATCCGCTGTATAATTTCTTGCTTGCTGGGTAATATCAAGGTATTAAGCGTATTTTCTGCCGCTGTAACTTTCTGATCTTGTTTGAGAATATTCGGTTATCCCGATGCAACTTTTTAATTATTTGTCTCCTTCGTGAACGGTAGGAACGATTTTATGAAATATTGAAAATTTTAATTGGTAACATTTCGCAGTTGTTTCTTATTCTTGGGAATTTCAGTCGGAGAATTATGTCTCAGGGAAATTGACTCGTCGACGATTTTATGGAATATTGAAAATTTAACGCAGTGAAAATTTTAATTGGTAAGACTTTGGCGTTTGTTTCTTATTCTTGGAAATTTCAATCGTAGAATTATGTTTGAGGAAAATTGATTTCTCGGCGGTTTCATAAAATATTGAAAATTTAACACAATGTTCATAAGATTTTTGAGTTGTTTCTTATTCTTGGGAATTTCAGTCGGAGAATTATGTCTGAGGGAAATTGACTCGTCGACGATTTTATGGAATATTGAAAATTTAACGCAGTGAAAATTTTAATTGGTAAGACTTTGGCGTTTGTTTCATATTCTTGGAAATTTCAATCGCAGAATTATGTTTGAGGAAAATTGATTTCTCGGCGGTTTCATAAAATATTGAAAATTTAACACAATGTTCATAAGATTTTTGAATTGTCGGAAAATTGTGTATGCAGAAACTCATCGACAATCGTCCGTTAGGTAGTACTTTCTACGTTTATCGACGGCAACGCGAAGCTAAACTTCTTCATTAAGATACTGAAATCTTGAATTATTTTTTATTCGCATCCAGTTTCTCTGTCAGGTATTCAAATATTTTGAGATAAAAACTGCAGATTAAGTTACTTTTTACTGTTACAAAAAAATTATAATCTTCAAAGTTCTTATTTTTTTTGAGCCGGCAGAGAGGTGTTCCATTATTTTATTAATGGTGGTCGGGGAGCAGTTATCTCCCGAATTAATTTTAAAATACATTACTAGGATATGCTATTGAAATATTTATAATGTAAATTTTCCCTTCGAAATTGAAGAGAATTTTCAACCGGCGTGAGAAAACTTCGCACGGGACACCATCTCGGTCTTTATGCAAATTTTAGAACCTTCGGTATCTAAGGATTAAGTGACAATTCGTATTAATTCCAAAATTCGAACATCTAAGAAATGTGAAACGCGCCAAGTCCAGAAAGACTCGAGAATCCTAGCGGCGTTAAAATTCCTCTCCAGCGTAAACATTCCATTTTTTCCTAAAAGATAAATATTAATAAAATACGAAAATACAAATTTTTGTTTTTAACAGAATTAAAATAATCCCATACTTAATTCTATTTATTATTTTCATATCATTTACGAATAGTTTGTACGATACAAATAATAAAAAATAAATCTCCGTTGAGGTAAATAGTTTCCAAAAGGAAAAAGCGATAGAAATAACTGAAGATTCGCACGAAATTGAAATCTCGAGCGATAGTTAGTTACAATTGTCGACCTGGGAGCCGTTGATTCGATGAAATAGAATTAAACGTAGTATCTGCTTTCACAGTTGGCTTCGAATAGGCTCCCTCGAGCCACAGTTTTCCGAAAACGCGAGCTCTTCTGGCTTGGCGATCGTCCAGCTGCTATTTCGATCTGGTCCTCGTGTTTATTGATTCCTGCAATACTGAACAGGTGTTCGTTGCCCGATAAATAGGGATTGTCGAATGAAATTTTAATTAGAGACTTAGCAGGCTGCCCGTTCTTTCGCCAATCTTTCATCTCGATGAATGAAACGCTTGAGAAGTGTGTTTAACACGTTAAACGCCACGCCGGTCCGACGCTGAAATTTTCGTTTATGCATCGAAAAATCTAATACAATACCAGAGAAATCGTCTTAGAACGACGATACAAAATAGTCTCTGAATTTAACTGTTAATTTGGTAGCTAAAATCAAGCAATCTTCATTTCTCTTTTAATAACAACCATATTTATTTTATTATCTTATATTTTATTATATTATATTCTATTACATTATATTATATACCAAAATACACAAATTATTCTTATTCTTTCAATCTCTTTTACACGTGCTGTTCCAATGCTTTTTCCATCTGTTCTGTCTAACATTTTTCAACCTCGTATCTCTAGATGGCGCTCACACTCTCAAACCAGCATACTACGCGCATACTTCTAACGTTAACAATTAAAAAAAAAGAGAAAAAAAGAAAAAAAGAAAAAAGAAAGAAGAAAAATTGAGAAGGAATCGAAAAGCTTCGATGGATAATTTTGCCACACGCGGTTTGCGGCCAACAGGTTGGTCAGTCACCTCGAGTCATATAACGCGACGAATTGGAGCACTATCCGTGCCAAATTTAAATCTCGACCGCCTCTCTCCGATACACGTGTTTCTTTTCAGTTGTTTCAAATCGCGCGACCATTGTCTCAACAACAACAGTCGGTGGTAAACGCGGTTGAAATTAGAAGCTCGAAAGAATCGCGTAACCCATTGAAAAAGAATATTTACGTTACACGTTCTGTTCGAAAATTTAGAATTTTGTTTCTTTAAAACAAGAAGGAACAATGAAATTCTATGTTTTACGATAGTTTCAAGCGTTACCAAATACATATCTATTGTCAGCCAACATTTTTCATTTTTAACGTTTCGAACAATTGGATAAAACTCTGAAAAGGAACTCGAATTTCAACGTTTTTTTTTTTTTTTTAACAATAGCTATTCTCAAATAAATGCATCAATATTGTTTGGACAATATGCTGTCATCCACGAGGGAAAAGATTGTTTAAAAAAACCAAACGATGAAATTAAATACTCCTATCACTAATAATAATAATAACAAATTAAACATATCGTTATTTTAACCCTTCGCACTCCACGCGATTCTTTATCACTGAAAAAATTACTATTCCTTGTGAAAGTACTTGTTTTAATTCATTTTACAAATATCCTTCCTCTCGCAAACGATACATAAATTTTTTATTTTGTAAATCATCACGGTGTATCTTTGGAAATTGAGCGTGACCGTGTTGAAAACAGAATGTCTCCGTAGCGGAGCCAAAGGAGCGCTAAGGGTTAATCCTTTGCACTCGACACGCATAATTTTCTTCAGAGATTAAGTTTTGAATTCAATTCTGTATCTCCGTCGATTCAAACGCAAATTAATTCTTTGCACTCCGTACGATTCTTTATCACTGAACAAAAGAAGCTTTATTTTGAACGGAAAAAATTACTATTGCTTGTGAAAGTACTTGTTTTTATTCATTTTACAAATATCCTTCCTCTCGCAAACGATACATAAATTTTTTATTTTGTAAATCATCACGGTGTATCTTTGGAAATTGAGCGTGACCGTGTTGAAAACAGAATGTCTCCGTAGCGGAGCCAAAGGAGCGCTAAGGGTTAATCCTTTGCACTCGACACGCATAATTTTCTTCAGAGATTAAGTTTTGAATTCAATTCTGTATCTCCGTCGATTCAAACGCAAATTAATTCTTTGCACTCCGTACGATTCTTTATCACTGAACAAAAGAAGCTTTATTTTGAACGGAAAAAATTACTATTGCTTGTGAAAGTACTTGTTTTTATTCATTTTACAAATATCCTTCCTCTCGCAAACGATACATAAATTTTTTATTTTGTAAATCATCACGGTGTATCTTTGGAAATTGAGCGTGACCGTGTTGAAAACAGAATGTCTCCGTAGCGGAGCCAAAGGAGCGCTAAGGGTTAATCCTTTGCACTCGACACGCATAATTTTCTTCAGAGATTAAGTTTTGAATTCAATTCTGTATCTCCGTCGATTCAAACGCAAATTAATTCTTTGCACTCCGTACGATTCTTTATCACTGAACAAAAGAAGCTTTATTTTGAACGGAAAAAATTACTATTGCTTGTGAAAGTACTTGTTTTTATTCATTTTACAAATATCCTTCCTCTCGCAAACGATACATAAATTTTTTATTTTGTAAATCATCACGGTGTATCTTTGGAAATTGAGCGTGACCGTGTTGAAAACAGAATGTCTCCGTAGCGGAGCCAAAGGAGCGCTAAGGGTTAATCCTTTGCACTCGACACGCATAATTTTCTTCAGAGATTAAGTTTTGAATTCAATTCTGTATCTCCGTCGATTCAAACGCAAATTAATTCTTTGCACTCCGTACGATTCTTTATCACTGAACAAAAGAAGCTTTATTTTGAACGGAAAAAATTACTATTGCTTGTGAAAGTACTTGTTTTTATTCATTTTACAAATATCCTTCCTCTCGCAAACGATACATAAATTTTTTATTTTGTAAATCATCACGGTGTATCTTTGGAAATTGAGCGTGACCGTGTTGAAAACAGAATGTCTCCGTAGCGGAGCCAAAGTAGCGCTAAGGGTTAACCCTTTCACTGTGGTGTTCTAAAGACCAAAACTGTTATTCGTATACAGATCGATACAGTTTTTATTAAAATAACACAAATATGAATATTGAAATGAAGGTACATTGTACGATGAATCATGATATAACACATGTAAATGAAAAGAAAAGGAGAAAAAAATGAATCTTTGGAAATTAAGCGTAATCGTGTTGAAAACAGAATGTCTCCATAGCGGAGCCAAAGGAGCGCCAAGGGTTAATTTCTCTCAACGACCACTCATTCTGAAAAAGAAAAGAAAAAAAAAAAGCATCGAACGATAAAATTTGTTCTATAAAATCCTGCATGACTAACAGTCAAACGAATTGCACCTAACGGATCGTATCACAAACCCCAACCCACCAGTGAAACCAACAATATGATCGAATCGACCGTTGCACCGGACAATAACCCTGAAGGATCACCGACCAAATTATCGTCCGACAAAATATCTGCACCCTTCCAACAGCTAACGAATCCGTACCCGGCGAAAAACATACGATATGCCCGCGAAGCCCCGAAAATACCTGGAAAACAGATGTGAGCTTTCGCCAGGGCCGCTCGGCATCTGCCATAACCGGCTTTATTGCTCGCGTTTCCACCGGGCCTCGTTTCCCCGTCGCGATGAATCCTTAATGTCCCTTCCGGTGGTGTGGAAATAATAGCCATTAAAGGAGGGACCGAGGGACGGTTAACTTGGTCGGAAAGAAAGTTCGTTAAGGGTGGCTGGGAAGTTTTTAGACGCGACTGGAATGCTGTTTCTTCTGGGACCCGTTCGTAACGTGATCGAAAGTTCGATCGATTACTTTCTTCTTGTAATTCGTTTGGGCAACGGGGTAGAAACTGAATGCACGAGGCTATCGCGCGGTCGAGAAAAGGAAAGACGCTTCTGGATGGGAGGAGGAATTTATTCCGGATAATTTAATTCGACGTTCCACGATGCAAATAAAAGGAATTGTTTTTACCGTGGCCGAGGTGTCCATAATTGGCGCGACGTACGTGGTGAATTGAGATCGATACAGGAGAGGAATCGGTGGGCTTTTTGCTGTTGGCTTGTATTTTTGTCAGTCTTTAGACTTGGTAACGGTGGAATTTTAGAATGTGGTTTGTAAGATTCAGTTTAGAGGTTTTTTTTTTTTCTTCTTTTAAGTAAGAAAGATTGATGTAATTTTTGTTTGTTTCTTTCTTTCGGAGGGTTTATACCTTTCGCTACGAAGGATTTAGTAAGTCGTTAGTTAACTTTTGGGACAGAATTATTTTTATTTTCATTTATATCTGATATATCTGTTATATTATGATTCATTTTATAATGAACCAAAGTTTTTATATTTATATTTTTGTTATGTTGACAGAAACTGTATTAATTAGTATATCAATAGTGCCTTGGTCCCTGGAGTGTCGTAGCGAACGGGTTACGATCGCATCAATTCCTTAGCTGTTATCGACTAGGTTTGAAAATTCTACGAACTTTAACGCGACATTATTGAATATTTTCTACGATTTTCTTTGAAATATATGGTTAGGAATTTTCTTCTCTTGAATTGTGTATTTTTTCAAAAGTAGACTTGTACCAAGGAAATAAAAACGATAACTATTTGAAGAAAAAAAACATTCCTCGCAGAAATTCACTGGTAAATTCTTAAAAATGCATCGTCACTAATTCATAAAACATCTATGAAAAATTACAAATGTTTTTGACTACCACCATATTCTCAGCCGAAAGGAATATATATGCACAAAAACACAAACCAGAATAAGATACAACTACAGAAACTTCTAAAAAAAAAAATACTAAACTTCCCCACAAACTTTAATTCTCCGCAAACATTTTTTCTACCGACTGAGTCGCTAATAACATTTTTGATTGATTACAGTTTTTCACTTTGATTTGAAAATGTTTTAATTAATAATTCCTCTTAGATGGATCGTGGTATCACTACAGTGATACAGTAATAGAATTTAATAGTACAATGATAACTAAATAAAATAAATCTTTTAAAATATAGATAGATTAGTTTGTAACTTTTAAGTTACAAGGTGCCATATAGGGTTAATCTTCCACAAACATTTTTTCTACAGACCGAGTCACTAATAACCCACCTTAACAGCGCCTTAGATAAACAATCGAACGAAAGAAAAACAAAAATTCCACAAAAATACCAAACAATTGCGCGCAGCGTGCGAAACTACCGCGTGTCTGACCAAACGCCGACTCATACTACTTACCGGGCCGTACAACCGCGCGCGAATCGATTCGTTTTCCTCGTCTGACAAGCCGCTGTTTCTACCACTCCCTGCGCGTCTATCGGGCCAAAGAGGTCCTTGACTTAATCGCGCGTCGTAAGTTAGCGGTCCCGGGTGCTGGTGACGTCAGTGTCGTTGCTTTGCAACGCTCGGGTCTCACCTGAAAGAGCCAGCCACGACCTCTCGAGATACTTGAACCATGATAAACACGCGGTATCCTGGGATTAACACGTAACCCGCATTGTCTTCGAGCAAGTCCTTCATCGCGCGCGTGTTTTCGAGCGTGAACAAGCGTGTATCAGCGGGCAAAAGTTTTGTCGGACGTCGTTGACGACGAGCAGCAAATTCGTCCGGCGGACCTCGCGTCTTCGGTTTGGGTATAACTCAGGATTGGAATGGTCAGAGTTGATAGGCGAATTTCTCGTCTTTCTCGAGAGTGATCTTCAGTGTAGTTTAATTTATTCTCTTATGGTTTGCGTTACAGTATAGTTTTGGAATTCGTGCATCGTGATTTTCATTGGTTATCTTTTGTGTGTGGCGTCATAACTATGCGTCTTGAGTTTGTTAGAGTCTTGTCTTTCTTGTTGTGTGTGTTGTTGCGATTGATTTAATTGAATATCCTCGCGTCTTCAGTTTAGGTATAACTCGGGATTGGAATGTGCTACGATTGGAACGATCAGAGTTGATAGGCGAATTTCTCGTCTTTCTCGGGAGCGATGTTCAGTGTAATTTAATTTATTCTCTTATGGTTTGCGTTAGAGCATAGTTTTGGGATTCGTGCATCGTGACTTGTATTGGTTGTCTTTTGTGTGTGGCGTTATAACTATGCGTCCTGAGTTTGTTAGGGTTTTGTCTTTCCTATTGTGCGTATCGTTGCGATTGATTTAACCCCTCGCCTTACGATTTCTTCAATATTCACGTTAGCAATCGCTATTCATTGCTTTGATACCCTGTCAAACGCAGAGTATTGAAATATTACACGTATTTTGCATTTGCTAATTTTCAATCTTGTAAATTGAAATTACAGTTTAAATTGAACTCTATCGTAAATATAGCGTACTTTCTTTGTATTTTAACCATAATGACTCGTGATTATAGGGAGGGGTTAATTAAGTATAGATGTGATATGATAAAAGAGCACCGATGATAATAATTTACACGTTTCTCGTGCGTTGTTCTACATTAACAATTCGTTGTGCTGTATTTCGGAAAACGTGGTATATAGGGTATTTATTTGAGTATCATTCATAATTAGGATATAATTGTGACCGATGCGACGTGAACGGAAAATTATTCGTCCGTTAATGGCTTTTGCTTACGCCGTGAACGTTAAATAGGAAATAATATTATTAGTAATTTTTGTTACTTATATTATTGACTCTTATCGGACGTTAATATTCTGTACACAACTTGTCGCCGGGTCGCAGTTTTATTCGGTTGTATGAAAGATGTTTTCTAAATTGATGTAGCTTTATTTGTTCATTTTTTGCAGCGTAATATATTAATATACGTGTACAATGATTAAAATAATATTGAACGCGTTAGGTGATAAATTTTCAGGTTAATTTGAAAGCTGCGACATACGTCCGATGAGGATTAATATTACTAATAATAATTAAGTTTGTTTTGCAAGTAGCGGTAACAAAATTATTTCAGTGCAAGCTTTAATAATCGTAACAGTTATTTAACACCAACGCTACCGACGATTAAAGTAGACCTATTTGTACCCAAAGAAACAAAAATAATAGGTGTTTTAATAAAATACGTAACGCAAGGAGAGAAAATCATGAAAAATCACCAAACCGAATCGTTGTAAATTTATACAATTTCCGTA
>SMSQ01018946.1:5673-22513 GCA_019453375.1 Ctenoplectra terminalis | reverse complement strand
TCATTTTGCTAAATATACGGCTCCACGAACCTTGTTGGAGCTAAACAGCTCTTATTTAACATTCTCATAAAAGGACAAACATATTGGTGATACACTTACAAAGAGAATGCACGATATCATATTCTTCTGCAAGTTTAGCGATTACAATAAATATCTCGCAATTAAGTGCAAACAATTATACATTAATTAAACGTGCAAGTACAAAGATATTCGATTTAGAGGAAAACATTGTTCTCGAGCCTGTCTCGCAGTTATTGCAAAACCTCTCTCGCAGCTAAAAAGGTATTATGGTATAAGCTCAAACAATGGAAGCTCATAAGCGATACTGACAATGAGAACGATAGCGTGACGGAGGTCCGATAGCCAATATTTTATGCATTGATCCACGGTCAGACTCTGAACGAACGTCGATAAATAATAATGGGTATTCTCATGCTATCCATAAATCCTGATACCTTGAATTACGTGTACCAGTACATCACAGAGTTCTCATATACAATACCGGCTTTCATAGGAAGCCTCGGCTGTCTCTATGTACAATTAACGCTTATTATGCAACTTCTGTGAAACGCAACTACGCAAAGTGACTGAAATTTTAATGTATTCTTGCATATAGAGTCGTTGTTTATAACTTAACAAATGACCCATTTTTTTTATAGCGATACAAGTCCATTTATTCTCATTTCGAGATGTTTAAGAGTTTATGTTTGGATTGACTTAAAATATTGGTAAATGTTAACGCTAGAACTACCGAAGTGGTCAAAATGACTGGTGTGTAATTTATCACAGAAATTTTATAAATTTGCAATGATGTACTTTTAGAATTTCTTTCTGTTTTTCTGTAACGAATATTACGGAGTTGACATACGTCAATTTTGATGAAATTTTTATGCGATATAGATCTAAAAAAAAATATTAAACATGTATTTTAATGTATCTTTTATTGTATTTATTTATTGTATGTGAATAAATTTTTTTTAAAACTTTTTACACAGTTGGATTTACCATTAAAAAATAGACAAACGGTACATTTAAACTTTCTTTCTATCTCCAATAGTTTTCGAGATATACTGTGAAATAGGTTTTTCACCCCCTACACTGAGGACTGATATCACCTCTTCAAAATGAACTATGACCGATATAAAAAAAATATGTGTCGAATATTTTTTTAAAAATCTATACCGAAATATCGAAATTTCATAAAAATCGGCAAGTGTCAACTTTGTAACATTCCTTGCGAGATAAGTTAAGTTAAGAGTAAATTGTAAGAGAAATTAGGTTAAGGTTTAACTGTAAATAATTCCCTTCTCATGACTGCGAGGCTCAAAAATAGTAAAGTTCTATTTTCTGCTTTATTGTTCTTACCGCTTACTGCAATTTTGTGAAAATTTAAATTAATAATAATGATACTAGAAATATTAATAATAGTAACAAAGACTTATAAAAATTACACGTTCAAAATATTTGGTAAAAAATATATTTGTACAGAAAATAAAATTCAAATTAATAATCATGATATTAGAAATAATAATAATAGTAACAAGAACTTATTATAAAAATTACACGTTCAAAATATTTAGTAGGAAATACATTCGTATAGAAATAAAAATTTAAGTTTATAATCATGATATTAGAAATAGCAATAATAGTAACAAGAACTTATTATAAAAATTACATATTAAAAATATTTGGTAGAAAATACATATCTCTATATTGTTTTGGAAATATTACTTTGTTTAATATTTTTGTTTTCCTTTTTACTATTTCTGAAAATTATGTTTACATTTCCCAAGTATGTGCATTTTTAGCTTGTTACTACGAAGTGCTATGTAGAATTTAGAATTTGGTGAACCTCGTGGAATGATCGACAGCGTTTAAACGAGTTTTTAAATAGGCGTCGATCAATCATATTCATTGAAACGACACTGATAGGCAATTCCCTCTTCCTTCGACTTCCAAGTTGACATTAGATTTTAGCCGGAGTGCATAATCGACTGTTAATACTGATAACAATTTTGTGTCGAAAAGAAATAAAGCATGCTACTTATGTAAGCACTAACCTGAAATTGGTTCAAGATAAGTTAAAAATTAAAAATGACAATTAATTAATACACATAATATATATAATTTGTTTATATGCAAAACTAGAGCTGATCCGAATGATCTCAATAGTCAATAGTTTTCAAATAAAATTTGAAAGTGGCAAAGAGGAGGTAGGTGGAAATTAATTAATTACATCAAAAATTTTAGCTTTGGATATTTTTTAATTTCTGAGATACTAATAAAAAAAAACTTTCGGTACTATACATTGAATGCTACCTACACAGACGTTACTAATATAAGTTTGGCACTCCAAATTCATCCCTTTGCAAATAAAACTCAACCTGTTGCAAAATAATTTCACCCATTTGCAAATAAAATTCAACTTTTTGCAAATCAGGTTTTTTCATAAAAATATTTTGCTTTTTTCTTCAGCTTCGTAGGAGAAATGTATATTAATTGTTAAGAAATTCAAAATTTTGTTTATCACAAAAATGTGCATCAAATAGTGATTATTAATTTATTAAATATTTAATGTATAGAATTCATAATTACATAGTATGTATGAAAACTGTGTGTAGATACTTAATACATAAAAACAAAAAAAATAATAAAGGCAAATTGAAGAATAGCTTATTGTCGATTACTATGACTACAATTTGATTATTTGTTTCCTGGAACTATTGAGAATTACAGCTTGTGTGAATAATATGAAGAATGAGTACTTACATACATCAAATTGGAAAAAATGATGAAAGATAGTTGATTATTTAAGGTATATATTTTTGTAAAATATTAAACCCATGTTTTATTCTTAACAGCGTGAATTTGATTTGGAAAAGGTTGAATCTGGTTCGCAAAAGGGTGAATTTGAAATGCAAAATCTATATAGGGTGTCTTAAAAGGTCTGTAAATCCCTTCAAGGTATAATTCCCTAGATGATTTCAACCAACTTTTTCCTTTGCGAAAATGTTAAATTTAGCTCCGTTAATACATTGCGTACGGGAGACGAGATATCTCGTCTTTAGCAATCGGAACGTTGTGGCCGGGAGACGAGATATCTCGTTTTCAGGTTTCTTCGACTCAATTGACGATTTAAGGAACTAAAAATAGACTTTCTTATTACGTTACCAGGGTATCCAAGTTTTGCGTATTACCTTAACAAATGGTTAGCGAAAAAAAAAGATTATTCAAAGGATTATTCAAACTTGTAAAATAAATAATTAAAATTTTTTAAAATGTAAAAAATGTAAAAGATGTATCAAAAATATATAGTAATATTTAAAAATACTTTATGCGAATATCTGCTACCAAATGCGAATTAAAAAAGTGAATATATGCATCGTATAAAGTGTTTCTAGAGCGCCCAAAAATGTGCGAGCCCTGGGAGCGCGTTGCGCGAACAGAGCGCCGTACGCAATGTGTTAACGAGTTATAAACGAAGAACACTAACCATGACAAAGCGAATAAGACGACTGGCCACCAGCACTGTCAAAATACGTTCTTAATTCGATAAAACAAGCTGTTGTAATACAGGGATCGCAAAATGGCGGCCCGTGGACTACATACAATTCCTCCTATCAAGATTTCTCACCTCCAAATCATAAAAGAGTGATGCTCCTCATATTTATTTGTCTCCGCCATGATGTAGTCGGGACTAGAGGCGGCCCGTTTATAGACACTGTGAAACTGCAGTACCCCCAATTTTGCTCTATACAGGGTGTCCCAAAAGGTTTGTAAGTCTCATCAAGGTGCATTACGGTGCATCAAAAAGGTGAGACGCCTTTAATCCCAGCGTGTTCCAAAGAGTTAAGGGATGATTCCTGAGATAATTTCAAACAACTTTTTCCTTTGCGAAAATGTCAAGATTAGCTTTGTTAACGAGTTATTAACGAAAAACACTGACCAATCACAAAGCGAGTAAGACGACTGGCCACCAGCAGGAGCGTTGTTTCCGCGCCGTGCTTGTGTCTCGATGAACAAGTCAGGATGTATCGAAGCAACTGTGAACGAGTGTTAAAACACAGTTTATTCGTTCTACGCGAATAATTATTTATTTATTTATTTGATGTAACTTTTATTCGATACTCGTCAACAGTTGCTTCGATACATTCTGACTTGTCTGTCAAAGCATAAGCGCGGTACAGAGTCAACGCTCCCGCTGGCGGCCAGCTACTTTACTCGTTCTGTGATTGGTCAGTGTTTTTCGTTAATAACTCGTTAACAAAGCTAATCTTGACATTTTCGCAAAGGAAAAAGTTGTTTGAAATTATCTCAGGAATCATCCCTTAACTCTTTGGAACACGCTGGGATTAAAGGCGTCTCACCTTTTTGATGCACCGTAATGCATGGTGGGACATTTTAATTCCCACCTCGAGTTAGGAAAAAGGATGCGCTTTAATGAGTACTATTCATGAACCTATGTGGCACGGTGGGACTATTTGAGTCCCACCCTATAACAATAAATTTAATTAAATTATTATTTTTTTATATTTTTACATTATGTGATTCTTTTATTAGTAAAAATATACCAATTCTGTTTCATTTAAAACGGAATAAAATTTCTATGCAATATGGGTTTATTTTATTATCTGAAATCCTGTGCCACAAAAAGTTAAAGGGACTTACAGACTTTTTTGAACACCCTGTATATCATTAACGCATGAATACACATAAGAATCACACTTTTAATATAGGTTAGAGCGTAATAAGAATCACATGGTTGATTAGAATGTAGTTTATCTTTCAATATCTACCATCTAAAGCAATTGTAAATATAAGAAATTTTTATTATATTATCAGAGAAAAATAAAAATTCTTCTATTCCTTTCTGTTCATTAATTTTTAAATACTTTCGTATCGAAGTAATTTCAAAAAATTTTAAATAACGGTACTGTTATTATTTTAGAAAATTTAACAGTAGAAAAGACATGTTTTCTTATGGCAACTTGATTAATTTAGGAATGAATATAATAAAACTATTATAATTCGGAATAAGACATCGGTTCAGATTGTAACAAGATTCTTAACCCGAACCTATCCCAAACCACGCAAACTACTTTTCTATCAACAAATGACAGCCACATTGATTTTTGAATACCAGTCGAAAATATGTTATGAAAAGAGAAACATTTATGTTAACATTTAATAACATTTTCTGAAAGTCGAGAAAAATAATTGAACCTTTTTGCGTAGATAAGTTAAGGAACATTTCTTTTTCATAATTTATAACTAAATACGTATGTTTTTGATTGCTCAGAAGTAAGATATGGATAATTAATTTATCTAAAAATATGAATGTACCTACAAGTGATTTATTTTTATTCGATTAACCCCTTAACGATAGAAATAATGTCGGAATTTTCTTTCTCTGTGGACGGAGAAAATTTACATAAAACTCTACAAAAGTGTTTAACTTTTTTGTTTTTTTTTGCTTAAACTCGCGAAGAATCACGAAGACGACCTCCATTTGCGAAAGGGTGTATTTGATTTGCAAAAGGCTGAATTTTATGCGTAAACGAGTGAATTTGATTTCCAACCGATTCAATTTAATTTGTAAAACATTGAATTTCAAATGCAAAATCTATAATATTATTATTTCTAAATACACCGTTCACATTTTCGTAAATCATGTTCGTTATAAAAAATTTAGTTACATTTTATTCACTATTTTTTCTCTTCACTTACATTTTTATTATTTCTTTCCTCTTTGGACCAAGGAAGAGGCATCTTGTAATCCGTTGCAAGATGTTGCAAGACGCTGTAATACAACATACCTCGGGTTGCGAAACAGGATGAAATAATTTGACGCAAAAACCAAAGTAGAATAGAGGGGACCGAGGATACAAAAAAGGACCAGCTGAACGAAATAGACGCTTTTTGCTACGATTTCTCTAACATATGTTTATGTTTGAAGAAATTAACGTAACATTGCGTTAATTACTATAATTAGTGTTAAGTTAATTAAATTGTAATTTTTTTTCTTTTAACTTTTTAAATCCGCGTGCGTGACAACCTCTAATATTCAAGTTGTATTTATTAGAATGTCAATTAGAAGTTGAATCATTAGAATTCAATTATATTATTATTAGAAGTGAAGAAAGGATATAAGTTTAATATTTAACACTCGATACATTTTATAGGTGAACATCATAGAAGCTCGGAGCAATATTATAACTTATTAACAGATCAGTATATAAATTAAAATAAATACAAGAAGTAATAAGCTATATTTACTGAAAACATAAATTTTATTATAATATAAGATCACAATCCGGTATATTAAGTTGATACATGTGAAATGTCGGATTTTCTTAACAAATTACAGTAACCTCGTGGCATTTTTTGTCCTTGCCAATTTATTCCCTTCTTAGAACAAGTTCTTTTGATGTTTCATGCGAATCATTTTCCACCAGTGCTTTTAATACATAGCTATCCACTGACTCTTCGAGTCTACCACGTAATTCATTTTGTAGAAAAAAATTTCTAAAACGAAATTCTTGCAAATTAACGCTGCACTTTCCTCTCGTTCACAGTATTCTCCCCAAACGTTTTATTTACGTTCCAGGTAGTTTTTGTAGTATTACTGTTAAGTTTGTGTTCGTATAAGAAAATTATACGAATAGCAAAATTTATACTAAAATGCATAATTCGGGAAAAAGTGTTTCAAACTGACTGAACATGACTCTAGCAATAGATAGTCAGATTATATAAAAGGTTATCTCATAAACAATCATATGGCGAAAATAGGAAGTAGTCAAAGTCCGACATTTCATATGCACTAACCTGTCATACACATTCAACCCTTTGAACTCGTGTGTCACTTTGGAGGTGACGATATACATTTATTATAAAAGTCATGTGTCACCTCAGAGGCGACAATAATATATGGTGCCATATTTCTCAGTCGAGTATTTTTATTGATTGCTTTAGTACCGTTATATCAACACAAACAATAGATGATTATCTTTTCGTTTCTTTTTCATACGCCAAACTTACAGTAAGGAGAAAAATTGTGCAAAATTTCCACTTTGGAGGATTTTTTTTATTTCCTTCTTCAAACATTTATTTTTTATAAAACAATTTTTTTTTTAATATTATGTTTATCGTTTAATTTTTATGTTCATAGTTTTAATATAAATAATAAATTTTGTCAAAGATATCGTTGTAAGCGACGCAAGCACAGCATCGCACAACATCCCCGTCTTTTGTCTTTATAGGGGAACGTACCGGCTACGCGTGCGTTTTTGTGCTCTGTTCCGTGTAAATCGTATTGCCGAGCGCATCGTTCAATTATCTGATAGCTATACATATAACTAACAGATATACCATTTTTTAATGAACTCAAATTTGCTCCACCAGCGTCTTCGCTTCCTGAACTATGGCGCAGAGTTCAGGAGCAATGAGAGATGATTCCACCGGACTATTGTGAAAAATTAGTCAGAAGTATGCCAAATAGAATGTAATTATTTGTAAAGTGTAATTAAAGCCAAAGGACTGTTGACAAAATATTAATGGTTGCATCCAAATATTAGAATGTTACGTGAATATCTAATTTATGTCAAAAGGTTGCTTATTATTTGTTATTAATGCTTAGATGGTTCAGATGTTCCACTATAATACTTTCTTTTTAAATCAATAATGGCATTGTTAAATTGAGTTTAATTGTATTTCTTGGAACACTGACTCAATTTTGCTCCTTACTGTATGTCGTATGTACATAATATGCGCAGTTTCTTTCTCTTGCAATTCGTCTGTTTAGTGTTATGCATTTTGATATGGGGCCACTACCAAAGTGGTCATATCACCCTGTATACATCTATTAACTTTCAACCCTAAAATGAATTATGAAAATATTCAAGACAGTAACAGTGAATTTGAATTTACTAACACAGATGCACGAAATGATAATACAAATTGTAGTAGATCAAGTTCTTCCGATAGCGATGCAAAAGAAATTTGTTACCTCCCAAAAAAGCAAATAGTTCAGATTTTACATCCTCTTCTGTACGTTTAGGGTTGTTTTAAGAAACATCATACTTCACAGAATTATAAATAATAAATTATGTAATAATAACAATGATAATAAATAAAACAAAAACAACGAATTTTACTATTGTACATGATCTAACCAACTTTGCCCAAAAGTAAATAGTAGACACGTAACTACGTTGGTAAAAATTCAAGTTCAAAGAGTTAAATTAGTTTTATACAGTTTGTTATTTAAAAAAACAAAACAACAATTATAACTGAATGCTTTGTAATTATATAAAATTTGGATAACCTAACTGAACGCCTTTTAAATTACACAAAGTTATAAAAATATGTAATATCCCCATACGAAGCTCGCCGAATTACGGAGAAATCAGTGCTTAAATACTTTGCAGAGCTGCAAAGATGACGAGCGAAAGGAATGCGAGTCTGATTGGTTATCACCTAACAGGATCCACCTTTTTTTAACACAGTCATAAGGACTGAGGCACACGTATTTTTATTTTCTGTGCATTCTCGCATCACAGATGAGGAACAGACGCGATTAGCCGGAGCAACCAGAGTGCTCCTCTTGCCTCTGTGCCGTCGCGTTAACACTAGAACTATCAAAGTGGTCAAAATGACCCATTCGTAATTTTTTACAGAATCTTTATAAATTAACTACGGTGTCTTTGGGCAGATTTTCCGCGATTTTATATTAAAAATATAGATAAACTTTTGTCCGAATTACGTTACATATTATTTTATATACTTTCCACTTTGATTTGCTCGATAGAAGTAGTTCTAGTGTTAATCATCTTTGCAGCTCTGCACGGTACATGTCTCCGAAAAGTGCCCGCCGAGCGTTAAAAGTTAATATTTAATACAAAAATTAATGAATATCAATATTAGTTGACTATGAAACAGCATATTTGCAAAAGAACTTGATACTTAAGCGATTTTTTCTTCTGGTTTACTCAAATTGCCAAAAAGTGGAGCTGCCTCCTTATTACTGCAAACCCTTCAATTGTAATCTCGTTAAAAGTCGTAATGGTAATAACGAGATCCTATCATAGCAGTAAATTGACGTCTATTACGTTTCTCTTGGTATAGAGCGGTCTAGAAGTAAGTACTGGGTAGAAGTTGGATTCGCGTGTTACAAATTCTAAATCGCGTACGGTTTTCAGTACTAAGCAATGTCTAAATTAGCAAGGAAAAGTAGCTTAAAGTGGGGGCTTCAGAACAGAAATTTATTACAATTGCCTTACACTGGTAAGAACTGAAATTGAAAGTTTCGTGGCGGCGATCAAGTAATTTAGTTTCGAACATTACACGGAGGATCGAGAGAAACATTTAAAGTCCTCGAATCTGCAGTCTAAACGTTTACAACTTAGTTCGTTGGAAATGGATAGACAGTTTCGAGCTATTACACATTTTATGCTACAACTCCATTTCTTTTAAACGATAGAAAAGGAAAAAAAATTATGTCTCGACGGAATCTAATATTCGGTCAAAGGTTCTATTTAAATATGTTTATTTTCTGTTTACACGAGGAATATTTAAATATTTTCGACTCTTTTTTTACAAACATACATTGGATTTTATTATGTTATTATGCATTATTGGGTTATTATGTGTTAAATGTGTTTTTACAAACCGCTTTCTGTTGACTGACTGATGTGATGCCACCGTTTCGCGAACGTTCGCATTCTTAACCCTTTGCGCTCCGTGCATTTCTTGCACCTGTCGGTAGTCTACTACACGGACTTTTAGGAAATATTTTGTAATCTCAATACTTTAAAAAAAATGCTGCAGTTTTTAGAAAAATGATTTTTTATTAACGAGAATTAACTCAAAAACTTCAATAACTTCAATGTATCTTAAACTAAATTCAAATTCAAAATATACAGTTTGGTTGTCATTTTTTTTATAACATAAACGGCAAAAAATCATTTTGATGAAATTTTTGTAGAAGCGTATTAAACATTGATTAATAATATAAAATTTATTCATATATTAGGTTAAGTTAATTTAGGAATATAATAATTTATTTCTTATAAACTTTTTTTGTATGATAATTCAAAAAACAGTTGCCTACATGTAGACCGGGTTTTCTTGTACATGTATCACAATAGAAAGTAATAATAATGGGTTGCCACAGTTAGTGATAATTAGAAAATAAAATGTTGCCAGTAGAGCTGATAATTGGAGTATATCGTCTTTACTTGTTACGCCAGCCAGACTGGTAGTTGGAGTAGATCGTCTTTACATGTTATGCCACCCAGACTGGTAGTTGAGTATAGTTTTGTTGTTTTGTGTCTAAAAGTTCTGTTATTTTAATATCAGACTTACCTAATCAATGATATATGTACCATTTGGTCAATGACCTTTTGCCATCTACTTGGTAACATAAATATTCCTTTTTCATAAAATTGTTGTGCTTTTTCATTAAAAAATTTAGATACATGTGTTTTAACTTGGTCTGTGTTTTTAAACGATTTTCCATCAAGAGAATTTTGCAATGTTAGAAATAAATAAAAATCAGATGGTGCCAAGTCCGGTGAATATGGTGGGTGAGGTGAAACATACGAATCAAATTGCAGTAATGTTTGTCATCAAAGATGTGTGCGGTCGTGCGTTGTCTCGATGGAATACTATTCTTTTTCTGGATGAAAGTAAATGCCGTTTTTCTTGTAACGCTGCGTTTCGGCGATGCAGTTGTTCGGAATACTTTTCAGAATTAATAGTCTGATTATTTGGTAAGAGTTCATAATACAATATTCCCTTGTAATCCGACCAAACCGAGAGCAATACCTTTTTAGCGTGTAGTTCAGGTTTGGCCGTTGTTAATGGCTTTTGTCCTAGCATAGACCAATGTTTCCTTCGTTTAACATTATTAAAAATGATTCATTTTTCATCACCAGTGACAAATTGTTTTAAAAAAGGCCGATCTTTGTATCGTTTTAACAATGAATCGCAAATGGAAATGCGATTGATCAAAGTCTTCTCCGTTAGCTCACGCGAAACCCAAACGTCATACTTATTCGTCATTCTGAGCTTTTTCAAATGCAAAGAAACTGATTTTTGTGAAATGTTTAACATCTTTGCAATGTCTCTAGTTGCGTACATTGGATTTTGTTCGATACGATTATATTACCGACGATAGCTCGCTATCGTCGACGCGAACGGACTTTTTACTCAACCTAATATTACATCTCAATTTATCGCGAGAACCGCAATTAGCCAGTCCTATCAAAATTAAACGAAATAGTGAACGCTTAAAGTTTTATTACCAGAAATCAATACTTGTTTGCTATTTTGAGTTGTCGAAAAAATAAGAAATTTTCATTAAAAAAACTCTATTTTCCTTCCTACGATAACCAATGGTTTGTAAAGTAACGTAAACGGATTTTTTTATTCCTGTTCTGTCAGTTGAAAGAAAGTCATCCACAAAAAATATATAAATGTTATATAAATGTCTATAAATTAAAAATACTTTGAATATTGCTCCAAAATTTTAACAGAATACTCTGACAACTAAATATTTTCAAATCACAGAAAAAAATACCTCCTTAACACATTATATGATACGAAATGATCACACGTCCGTTCGCCACACAAATTTTGTCTGAACTAGATACATAACATACAAGTCTTCTTCGTTCAAGCACGTTTCGATGACTTCAGTCACGTTCCACTTCAGTCAAAACATTCTTCTCGAGAATGTCGGCGGTCAACTGTCAGAGCCGTAACGTGTCTAAACTTACCGCAACGCTATATGTAAACATCTGCATTCAAAAACCCTCCAAATAATTTGTCTGAACCGAATAGAACCGAAATACTCCGTCTTGGAACGGATATTAGTCCCTAGCCATCGAATTAGGACCACGTACGAAAATTTCACTTTTATGGCTATAACGTTATATCGATAACGTTATATCTTTGGTCGTTCAAATTATTACTAAATACGTTGATAACGATGTATCCGTAGCAACTGATTTATTAATAGCGCGATAATAATCAAACTGTGTGGGTGATGAGCGATTCCAAAACCAAAAATATCCCTTTGCTCCCATGACCAGGCAATTCTCCCGACTTGAATGTCATAGAAAATGTCTGAAACCTAATAAAAAGACTAGTTTACAATTCTCCAAGCATCACGTTATATGAGTTGAAATTAAAAATTACAGATATTTGGGAAAATAATGAAGATACAAAGCATGTAATCGAGCAATGTATACGGAGCATGTCGGAAAGGATAGAAGCTGTTATCAAACCAAAGGGTGGAAATACAAAATATTAACATGCGTTAATAACGTTATGTACAGTAGTAGTGTATTATGTTAGTAGTTAATAAATTATATCGTTACAATTTGAATAGGCCTTTTAATTTTACGGAAAACGTGAAAAATACTGAAAATTTGTAATGGTCATAATTCGATGGCCAGGGACTGTATAAACCGATCTTAACACTGAAACTACCGACGATTAAAGTAAGCTTATTTGTACCCCAAGAAATAAAAATGATAGGTGCTCTAAAAAATAAACGACGTAAGGAAAACGAATCTTTATCTATATTTTTTTACAGAAAATCTTGAAAAATCTCCCAAATTGCATCATTTCAATTTATGGAATTTCTACGAGAACATGTTGTACCTTTGGTAGGTAGTTGTCACGGAAATAAAAATAACGTGCGCGGGACACGTTGACAATGATCGTTTGACGAAGTACAGTTAAATACACCATAATGCACAAGATTATTAATAAACGAAATTAGAGTATTGTTTTGGTACGCGCAACTGTGAATTAGCTACCAGCGCAAGTGGTTAATATTAACCCTTTATAGCCCGAATTTTGTCTGCTTATTGGAGAAAAAATTACGATTGATTACAGTTTTTCACTTTGATTTGAAAATGTTTTAACTAATAATTACTGTAGATGGATCGTGGTGTTGCTTCAGTAATAGAGTAATCAAATTTAATAGTGCAGTGATAACTAAACAAAATTAATTTTTTCAAATATAGATACATCAGTTTGTAACTTTTAAGTCACACGGTCCCATAGAGGGTTAATGGAATGAATATAAATTTAACACATCTTAAGCGGGTGTTCTCTCGTCAAACTCTCACCATATAGCGGGCGATTTTTTGCAATTGCGCAAAATTACTTGTGCATAAAATAGCTGTAACTTTTGAACTGTGGGTTACTTTTCAATAAAACTTTCAGTTTCTTCTTGAAAATTAATTTCTTTATTCACTTTATAAAAATAAAAATACTTTCTCAAAAATCGAGAATTTAAACAATTCTTCATCATCATATTCTATTCTACCGTGGTCCATTTTTAGGAATTTACTGCAAAAAAAACGTCAAGTTATTGTAAAAAAATCACTTTGTCGCTAAAAAAACCCACCGATAGTTCATAGAAAACGAGTTTTATCGTCTCCTGCGCTTTAATAACAATATACACAAAACGAGTTTAGTCGTTTCCCGCTTAAGATGAATTAATATAAAAAATTTAGTGTTAACACTTTACCGACCGGTTCATTCGAGCGCGGATATATCGCTAACACCGGCTCGGTTTTGGCTATCGTGCGGAATTATAAGCTCTTATTCTTGCAACTATGCTTTTAAATCGAAATTCGTGAGAGTGCTTGGTATATCGTTTTTCTTATTGTAGGGTAATTAAATTGAATAAAGTTTTTAATTTTCATAATGTTAGTATTAAGCAGCAAGCGGTAGATAAATATTGGCTGTAAAAAGCCGATTAATAGGCTCCCGGTCGCTGAGCGTTGGTGGTAAAAAGCCGATTAATAGACTCCCGGTTGGTAAAGTGTTAATATAAATACTGGTGTCTGTGTCTGAACGATGCCGATACCAAACCGTTCCGTATCGGATACGGATAATGTAAATCCTTTATTTGTACTGTATTCCTACTGTAATCCTGTATTCCTTCCATTACTTGTAGTTCATAATTATTGTACATATAACAAATAAACAAATTTATGGGCTTTGTTCTATACTGCTTTTTGTTTAATGCCTCATTCTTTTAGTGGAAATATATTTTATAGAATTAAATTTATCAGAAAACATATGTTTTTGGCGGATTAAATGAATACGTCTGCGTGTACCATTTATGGTACACCTTATGGTGGCCTGTAGATCAAGTTTGACGTGTACCACAAATGGTACACGTGGCACGGAACGTGTTAAGACATCATTTGTACGATGTCGCTTAAGTTCCTATCGCTACAGTCACTATTGCTAAAGTCATTACATTGTTTACGAAAGCTACACCTTAAGAACAGCCAATTGTTGAAAATTACAGCTACCACTCCGAACTAACTTCTCTGCATGACATAATTGGCTGCTGTACTATCTACCTTGCGTGTAACCAACGAATAAAGAAAAAAAAGAGAAAAGACAAAATTAGTAATGCAACGAGAACGTTGAAGTTTATAAGACTAACGACCTTAACTCTGCAAAAAAGTCACAGACACTATTCTTTTTCTTTAGCAATAGCCTTTCTCTTAATGCGATTACGTGCCATTGCATGTTGCAGTACAGGCAATCTTATCTGCCTTCTGCATTTTAGATCTGTGATTTTTCAAAATTTATGTAACAAAGTTACCAGGAACGAAGAAGAAAGTAGAGGAAAGGAGAATAGGATTGGTATAAAACTTTTATGTGTCAAAGAAACTTTTCACATGTCAACCCTGTAAAGTGTTACAGTCGAAATTACGAAAGAATTTTCCTTTACAAATCCTTAATACTTTACCAGAGATATTTGCCTTCTAAGATGATAATCTTCAAGCGTTATCATTAGACTGATAGTGTTTATGCAAATAGGTATAAAGAAAATAGGTAAGGAAATGAAACCTAGACAAAAATCTGTTTCGTCCTTAAAGATTCGAATAATGTGTTTTAAAGTAAGGGTCCCACATTTTATTCGTGCGCTCCCAAATATCTTATGATTAGATTTTAAATTACTCACTGGAGCCATAATCTATTGGTAATGGCATAAATGTCGACACGAATAGAACATTATCAGGTAGAGATTTAAATATACACACTACCGTCTGTAAGTATTTGACCACCATCAATTTATTTAAAATATACAACATATATTTTAAATAACGTATCTCAACATAATTTTTATCACAGTATTTCTCTGCTACACTCGTAGAATGATCATGTTTCTATGTCAATCATATAAATTTATCTTCATTCTACTTACAAGGGAAGTTCGATAACTGGAAAATTCAAAAAAATTTGAAACTTTGCTGATTTGTAGGGGACCTCGAACTAAGTATCGCGCTATTTTTTTTTATCCACTGATATTCGGTTTTTCAGGGTGAAAACAGCTCTTAAAGTTTCCGGTGTGCTTTCCTATTTTCCTGTATATCCGGCATCCAACAGAATATTTTTTTATTTGTTATTAGAGATCTCTTAAAACAAATAACAATCAAGGAAAGCACAAATGAACGAAGATAAGTATCAAGTCACACTATTGCAAACGAACAATGGCAGTATAAAATACTAGCCTATTACTATTAAATATTAAATATTAGCAAATCAAAATATAGTCAAACTGTCTATCTATATGTCAATAACAAAAAAGAATACCTAGACTACCGCTCAAAAGTATCCGGACACTTGCTTATTTCTGACAGAATGTAATTTATCATTTTCTTATTTAACTGTTATTGTTACAGCTATGAGCAGCGGAATATTATGACAGAATAAAATGGAATATTGTGAATAAATTGCTAAGCTAATCGCAATAAAAATGACATTAAACTTTATAAGTGTCGAACCTTATGGAACTGTTTTGTTATGTGAAAAGTTCTTTATATTTTAGTTATTTAATTGCTAAGCTATGGATTAAATAATGACGTTCTTCTACCATGGTTAATTCATTTTCCCTATTGGCAAAATTTTATGAATAGGTAATTTCAATTTACAATGTGTCGATTCCTTAAAAAAATAGTAAATATTACTTTCAGTGATTAAATTGTCATTAATTTACATCTTTCCAGCACTAGAAACTGATCAAGTTGACAAATTTATCAGTGCACGGATACTTATGAGCACTACTGTACATGTTCTTATTATTCAAGACATAATATTACCAAAAATATAAAATATGCAACTCCTTCGTCTGATCGTAACAATTTCATTTAAACAAGTAAGTATCATTATATTCATTAAAACAAGTAACAATCAAGGAAAACACAAGCGAACAAAGATAATCTCATGAATGACTAGTATCAAGTCAGACTGTTGTAAATAAACAATGGCAACATAAAATGTTAGCCTGTTACAAATGTACTTCTTACAGTACATTAACCAAGTAAAATAGCATCACCAATAAATAAAAATACAGTCAAACTGTCTATTTATATGTCAATAACAAAAAAGAGTACCTACATGTTCTTATTCTTCAAGATATAATATTACCAAAAATATAAAGTACAGTACTGTGCGAAAGTCTTAGACCATCTACATTATTGATCTTGTAACTGTAATTAAACATATTTTAGAGAAGCATTTCTTAACATTGTTAAATTCAAATTTTTCTATATTGCCTTTCTCGTGTTGGTCATTCACAATTTAATCTGGTGAAAATATGTTTTAACAATTCTTTAACAAGCAGAGCCTTGATTAAAATATTATGGAACGCGTATGCAAAATATAAAGGAAACATATGAAGAAAGCCAAAAAGGAAAAAATCAGCTTCTTAAATTGTCGATAACAGAATGGCAGGAAATGCAAAGTGAGTTTCTTAAAATTTTTTCAACAATTATCTAAAAAAAGAAAAAAAAACTGTCGT
>SMSQ01018945.1:0-24181 GCA_019453375.1 Ctenoplectra terminalis | reverse complement strand
AAAAAAAAAAAGGAAAAAGAAAGAAAAAAAAGGAAAAAATGAAATAAAAAAAGAAAGAAACGAGGAACAGTAACGCGTAGCGTCTTTAAGATACCGTGAAAAATACTTGGACGTTCCTACGGTTGTGAAACTAATTTTATTACCTGTGTAATAATATCCGGCTCGCAGATCTATGGTGTCGTTTCGCGTGGAAATCGTAATCCCAATCGGAAGAAAAGACCATAAGCTTCTTGCCCGGTGCGTTTTAGTGGAACGAGTTCGGCTCTCCTAGAACAGGTATTTACGTAGGAAAGGTTCTCCAATGGAATCTAGAACGAATTCGTTCGAATGTGACGAACGATCGAACTCTCGATGTTTATCATATTGTTTTATTCATTGGACTGTTACCGTCTTTACTGTTCCGTATCCTGGTGAACACAAAACGCCTATTGCCGAGGAGAATAAAAATGGAAAGTCGGGACCATGGTCGGTTATATTACCATTCTTTTTCCATTTTTTCTTTCCTCCTTTTAAATATCCAGTTAGTTTTGAGTATGGATATTTGAATATCAAAGTCGCTCGTTTCAAACAACATTTTCGAACGGGGAATAACGCGATTTCTTTTCATAAATGCATCAAGGTTTGAAGTCGAACCGTAGGGTGGTTAAAAAGTGAAAGTCTAAAACGCACTGTTATTCGATAACGATGATAATAAACACCGTGAAAATTGTGATTCGAATACCAGTGTCGTGTTAACAATACACGGTACNCCTCCTTTTAAATATCCAGTTAGTTTTGAGTATGGATATTTGAATATCAAAGTCGCTCGTTTCAAACAACATTTTCGAACGGGGAATAACGCGATTTCTTTTCATAAATGCATCAAGGTTTGAAGTCGAACCGTAGGGTGGTTAAAAAGTGAAAGTCTAAAACGCACTGTTATTCGATAACGATGATAATAAACACCGTGAAAATTGTGATTCGAATACCAGTGTCGTGTTAACAATACACGGTACTTTCTACTTCACATAAGAATCGGTCGATCGAATTGAAAAAAAAAAAAATTGCACCAGTTCTACGCGATCCTTGAATTATCCCATGATTGTTCGACCCGAACGCGACTTTACTTTAATTGGAAGTGGACCGAGTTTCCACAGTTGGATCAAAATCGTCGGATTTCCCATCCTCTCGGGTCGAATTGGTCGTGTGGGAAGTACGACTCCTGATTTGTTGTGCAACGAGACGTGCAATGGAGGTAACGTGTACATATGTACCTCACAGGTCGCGAAGATAAAAAGCCTGACTCTATGTGAAAGTGCAAGAAAATCAGTGGGAATGATCAGAGCTAAGTTTGTTTTCCGTTCTACGAATATTAGATTAGTGCATACAAGATGTCGTTCGCTCAAATAAAACTTCGGTACTTTGTTCGAAACATCATATATTTAATTAAAATAATTCCCCTCTGATTTTAGGAATATCACCCAACGATTAATTAATTTCATTATTCTAATTTTATAAAAATCATCTGTTCTAAATTTAAATAATTGGGAATAATTTTGTGCGTACAGAATGTCTTGGTGTGTGCGTAAGAGAGAGACCTCTCGTAAAACCTAGGTCTTAGGTTTTGGGCCGCACCGATACAATGGGACCTCGTTTCCAATTGGTTCGGCCTTTAGTCGGAAAATAATATAAAAGAGCCGAGGAAACATAATTTTAGTTAGAGTTTAAAGTGAACCATTGCAAAAGCACTTCAATGTACACTAAAATTCACGAATCTAATGCAATTCGAGCGCATACTTTGCTGAACAACGAAATAATAGAATGAACTGAAACATTTAACGTTTCGTTTGGTTTGTTGAAATCGACAGTGAGGTGTCAATATGAAAATTATCGGTATTGGAAGCGACTTATGAAGATTCCTTGACATTTGAGATTCTGGAGTGAAAGTATTACGCCCACGTAACAAGCCCAGGTCCTCTCGATGTGATTTAGTGTCAAAACGTTTCCATGATTGAGTAAGTTAATGCATTTCGTGGGAGGCGTGGGCGTGATGATTTGTGGCCGGTCTTTAAGTGGCCATCGCCGATACCGTACGTAACGGTTTTACGATATTTCACGTACGTATCGATGGCGTGTATTGTGTCACGATACCGAATGCATTCCAGATTTTCACGTTGTTCCTCCGTGTCGTTTAAGATTCCATTTATTCCCTTTTATCGCTATTCGTAATGGAAATTGTTACAATCGCGCTATTGACGAATTTACGAGTTACGCGCCAATTTATAGACCTTGTCTGTAGTATCTTAATTTTTCTCGTATTTTATTAGTTCAAAAAGAATTTCTGTTCAAATAATAGCAACGGAGTCGTACAGTCAAAAAGAGAATCACCATATAAATAAATGTTCAACGTGAATAAAATTCGCCACTGTGCTACATTTCACAACGTGAATCGTCTACCTGCAATGTGAGTCTTTTGAATTCTCCGTATCCACTAATTTCTCTTTTTTTTTTTCCTTTCGTTGAATCTTCGATCGCAGAGAAAGAGTGCTGGAAACCAAAGTGTAGGTCAGAATTTCTCTACAAATATATCCGTATCGATAAATATCGTTGCGATCCAACAATTTCATGCCTTAGCGTCACGCTTATCTGTTCCCGTTGGAATTATATGAAAATTGAAATATCCGTGAAAGTTTCCGGTACTAAAACGAGAGAACAAATTGTTCACATTTGCTTAGAGATGAATAATTCGAGCCAGATAAAGGAACGATAAATCGAAAGCCTCTGTAATTCATATTGCACCAGATAATATCTCCGCGTGTAGTATCGGTGTATCCAGCAAGTTCTTGCTGATCGTAACATCGTTCTTTCGCTATCGTAAAAATCGTCCAACGAATAATCGAACATAGTGGAAGACATATTTATCCCTCGGTAGTAGATATTCTTGCTTGACTGCGGTCCCGGAACGGAATACTTGTTGCTACTTATCCTACAACTTATTTTGCAATGTGATTGCGGATTACACTCGAAATACGTAGCTTCATAAAGTACAATCGTAAAATTATAAAGCTCTCGTGACGCACAAGGTATCGAACTAATAAAATTCCTGACCTCGATACCACGCGTCTCGTAGAATCGCGTACATTTTTCTGTTATAATTGACCAATAGAATTTCAGTAAATCAAACATCAATTGGATTCGAGGCAAGAAACGTTCCATTGTTTTTACCGCGGATATAATTCCGACGTGTATCGTTGATTAAAATTATAGTTACTGTTTTCTCATCGCAGTGGTTGCTGTACGACATGCAGAGAACCGTAAAAGGAAACGTAGATTGGCTAATATTTTGATGTTGACTAATTAGTATTGAACATAGGCGCAATAATGCTTTCAAAGAACGGACTCGCTGGCGTCCTTCGCGAGATAGATTTACTGCGATTCTCAGAGATCTCTTCCCTTATAAGGAGGCTGTTTTTTCATTAATAATATCGTGTATATCGGCCTGTAGGAATTGAAAGACACCAATTGCAACATTAATAGACTCGAACGGTTAACTCCAAGGACGATTATCCTGGTGTAATTCTTTTTTTTTTTCTTCTTCCTTTTTTTCACACGGATTGATTCTTTCCACGATGTAATTGAACCGACGTAGGAACGAACAGGCACCGGGAGAGCTTGTTTGTTCGACGACTATATAATTATTGGAGTATATTCTTGTCATACCATTCACTTCCATGCAAATGCTGTATAAACTCGCGTGCTTGTTAATTTGTATAACCAGCTCGTCGAGTTATCAGCGACCAGTAGTCGAGTTTCCCGTTAATATGCATCATTGTTTCAACACGTTCTTGCCAGGTGTCTTGACGCGAAATAAAATATGTAGAGTAGTTTTTTTTTTTTAAATCGAAATCATTTCTCGATGGTATCGAAAGAACGACACGACGTCCTCGGTCCTTACTTCGAGCTACGCGATAAAATGGAAATGCAAATTACATGTAATGAGAATTCCTGGTAGGGGCAGAGCAATCATTAGTGTTCCGTGTCATTAATATTAGCCCGCGATGCAAAATAGAACTTCCGCGTTCTGTTTGTATAAATAGTTCGCATCATTACATTTATTGATTATTACAGTCCCGGAGGAATATATTGAATTTGTTGCGACAGGATTCTATTTGTCATAATTAAATGGGAAATGGATTGGTCTGAATCGTACGCACGACAAATGATCCCTAAGCGCGTGTTCCTCTTCTTCTTATTGAAATAGCTTTCGATATTACCGTGTCCAGCATCCCGTTTATCAAACACGTGTTAATTATCGAATAAAGCCTGCGCATTAATTACCGCATCCCCGATCGTTACAATTTTTTAAACAATCGACAATAAAATATTTCCAATCATTTTTCCATCATCAATCTCAACGCAGATGCGTATCGATCACACGAGCCAACATTTAAAATACCATCTTCCAGGCGCTTCCACGTTTTCCCCGGGCAACATTAGTACATCACGAGTCATTATTTCAAGCACGGTATGATGCCCGATGAAAAACGGTCGATCGTCTTGCAAAGATCACCCAGTATACATGTGACGACAAGAGAGGGACCACGACGATCAGACGCGAGATGGTAGATACCGTCCGAGATAAATATTCACCAGCGCCGCGTGTAATCGTTTATTCCGGCCGCCGTGAGCAGATATAATCGCTACATCACTGTGCTCGCCCAGCGACATCATTCTCCGCCGTTCCTCTTCCACGGGCTGAAGCGGCCACTCTAGAGACGAAACTCTGGTGCGTAGAGTAAATCTTTGTTCGAGGCTGTTTTACGGTATCTCGAAATACGACCTCTTCGCAGGTACAGAATGCCAGCTCCGCCTTTCTTTGCGTTCTTCGTTCCGTCTCCTCACCGTCTCCGCTTCGTCTCCGCACCGTTTCCCCTCTCATCGCGTTCTTCCTACCTCCTTTTCTTGTCCAACCCAATTTTTCTACCCTTTCTTTCTTGCATTCGGTCTTATCTCCGCTTTACGACCGTTTCGTTTCTCCTTCTGTACGATTTTAAACGTTCCTCTTTATTCCTATCTCTTCCTGTCTTACACCGTCTGACTTTGAAATACTTTTTACCCGAACCTTTTTTCTCCGAGCTTCGTTACGTTTTCGTCATTCTCGAGGACGTAACTTTATGGTTCCTCTTCTTGCGCGCTCCCCGTTTGACGACCCTCTTTTCTTCTTATGCTCGTTCATTTGCCCCATTCTTTTATTCCATTCCATCGAGCTACTCTCCCGGCTGCTCGCCTTTATTTGTGGGACATTCGTACTAATTTAAGGCTGATTGTTAACATTAGCAAGCTTTTTGCTCGCCCGGTACAAGTACACGCGGGGAACGGTACTCCGGATTCCTTGTGTGCGCCGTCTGGAGAGCTTGATCGAAAAAAAGAAAAAAGACTCCGACCAGCGCCGAATTACATCAGCGCACCGAGGTTTTTGCTATCGTGAGCTGATCGAATTACGTCGAACCGCGGTACAGTTGCAAAGTGAAATTGATTGGACGGAATATTAAGTAATTCTGGTTGGCCGGCACATTCTCGCTGCCCGAGTCAAAATGGTCGTCGTGCATCAAGATCGATACTATTTTCCGGCAACGAGGTAACAAAACGATTTTACTTTCAATTATTCATCTCTTAACTTTATCGATAACTGAAGACGTCAAACGAGACACCCAATTTCTTTCGGTACGCTCCTTTTAATATACGTACAACGGTAGCAGAAGATTAATATACTCGTTCGTAAGTGCGATACGAGGCTCCCCTCGATTCCCATTCACGATAACATTTTTCACTTTCTGTCACTGTTCGCGAACGTATATACCGGCCGTTCATGAATATTCACGAATACGCGCGAGCACTTCTCGGGGTCCTCGCGTTTAATTTGCTCTTATTCCGCGCGCTCCACTCTTCCTGTTCCTCTTNCTACTGTAACACCAGGTTCGCGCCGGACATACCGCCAGAGAAATCTCGCATGCTCCAAAGCTAGGCTCGCGAATTAAGTGTCTAATGACGTGTAATATTGGCACGGAAAATCTGATTTGTAACGCGTCGCTGGCAAAAGCCAGCTAACGAACGTAGCAGCCGTGTTTCACGTGTGCTTCAAGGCGTTTCACCGGCAATTAACACGTGCAAGGTGTTCCGGCGTAATCGTTCGATGACATAACAATCGAAACGTTCGAAATTATTGCACTGGCGTAATCTCGGCGAGGTTTATGCAACCGTGCATGGAATTTCTTGCGGGTTGCATCGAGGCTCGAGTATGTGTTNGCTCCACTCTTCCTGTTCCTCTTTGGCTCGCCTTCTTTTACGTTTTCTGTATATCGCCACTCTTGACCCGGAGAACAAACTTTTTTTTTCTTTTTTCTTTTTTTTTTTCACGCGTGATTGCAACGTATGGCCGGCGACGCTGACCTCGTGCTTTCTCGAAAGATGCTCCCTTTGATTGCTTCCCGAGAAACCACGCTTCCGCCTCCTCCTTTCGATTCACCGGCTCGCGGACTCTTGCGAAATCACGTTGCTCGATAAATTTGCCGTAACGGTTGCACCACGTGGAGGCGGTTCGTTTGACAGTTGGAGAACGGGGAAAAGAAATCGGTTCTCGATGCTTAAGATATTTCGTACCTTGTTACGGGAGAAATTGATAGCGGTGTTGATTGTACGGAGAAAATTAAATTTATAAAAATGGGCTTGTAACTTTTATCCAATAACGTTAGATTTGATCGATTCGAGAGATATGTCTGTTACAAGAAATGTATTGTAGCATAATAACACAGTGAAATCGTTTGTGTACGATCGGAATGTACCACCCTGTAATTGCATAAAAAAGGGTACCGAAAATTCCAGAGGTATCGTGGTTCCTGCAACTGTCGAGATGATCAATCAACCGTATGAAATCTTCCTCTGCAGATAATTTTCCCATCATCGCGTTTCATTTATTTTTCACAATTACTCCAAGTATAAGCAACTATCTCTCCCACGCGTTGACAAAATATGTAATATACGAGGTTCGTGTGCAAATACCGAGAGTGCAACTGCTTAAGTTCCACTGTATATAAAATGATAAATGTGAACCGTTTAAAGGCTTTTCCTGGATTAACTTTTCACCCTTCCTTGAATTCTTCGGGTCCATAAAGGATTGTCATAAAATAAACTACGCGTCTCCCTCTCCGCGTGTCGCTGTCAATAAATGTCGTCGTATCCCAAAGAATAAAATTGAATTTCTATTGCCAGTGATTAGCTGTCGATATGAAACGATACCGAGCGTTGTTCTACACTGAACGCTTAACGTCCAATGGTACGACAGCATTAATGGCATGTGATAATATTTCTTTTATCCTCTGTATCCATTTCTTTTCCCAAAGATACGATCATGAAGTAAAATCTACTACATTATACCCGCAGATATAAATTTCCTGAAATAGGTGTTGAGGAGGTGCATAAATTTTTCCAGTGCATAGCCCCGGAATGACTTCGACGTAACGTTATTACCGGAAGTGGTGCGAACGTAACGCAAACTGCAGATAGTTCCTGCGGAATGCAATTATTGCGCAAAGTGTGCGATACATCAAAATTGTCGTTTACGCGCGCAATATCTTTCTCTCGGGCAAAGGAACAGTGTCTATCGAACGTATCTGTGTACATTAGTTATCGTCTTTCGTTCGTTATGTCACACATTCTTGTCGGGGCAGCGGCGACCAGGCGGGGAATAGAAATAACAGCGGTCGTGCGGGTAAACGTCTGCATCGTGCATTTTTTTTTTTTCATTTCTTTTTTCTTTTCTTTCTTTTTTCTTTTTATTTTATCGGGAGACATACAGAATAATGCAAAGATAAATCGCGTTAATAACCCAGTCTCTCGAGGGTATAACGAGCGTTTTTGCATCGAGTACGACCATTTATGCTTGATCTCGAGCCACATGCACTTTAGATACGTTCTCTGTTTTACGTAAGGGAACTATCAAAGAACACGATGATATATTGCGCGTTTCCGCGGAGACCAGTTAATACGACGTGGCACACACCTTCACCCAACTTTTGTTATCCATGCATGGCTACTAATTTCTGCTTAAGCTCGTACCATGTCATTTCCACGCGCACGTAAGAATACATCATACATACTTGCAATTTCTGGAGTGGCTCTCGCGTAACGTCCGACTAATTTCAGGCCACGTCGATATAACTATTCGGTTTCGCGCTATTCGTGATTTATTAGCGGCGTGTAATTTAGTATTCGTCGGACATTCTGTGATTAGCTGAAAATTTGCACATAGCAGTTCTGACGCGGAAATTGTTAGCATAAAAGTAAAATAGGAAACAGTTTTTTTCTTTAGAAATTATAATACGCGAATTAGATTGTTCGAAATGATTGTATATTATTATCGGTAAAAGTTGGATATGTTCGAAGGATTGTTAGGTGTACCATTTTTCCCACCCAATTAGAATGATTTGAGGATATTGTTTATTTAAACGAACGAAACGAACGATAATTGGTCTGCGGCCGCGTGAAACGCGTCCGAGAATACGGAGACTGAAAACAGGGACTAGAAATCGTTTTGAAAGATTTATCGTAATAGGAAGACTAAAGATATAAGTTTTCTTGTTGCATCATATTCTAAGTAGATACGGTCTTTAGGTAAGACATTCAATGGTCTGGCAAGAAGTCACGGCACTCCTACGCGGGAACATTGCGGTCAATAGTTTGGGCGTGCCTGATTTAAAATCAATTTTAGAATGCATCGCTCGAGTCGGTGCCAATAACCTGATGGTGTCAACGAAGATACTTATGAAAGAGGAGTCGCGATAGATGTTATTAGTTATTTAAATGCACGCCGCGTGAAATCGATGTTTCATAAATAATCTATTTAATTGGGACAATTAGAATATATAAACGGAGAAGTTATTATTATTAGTTCAGGAATTCTTCTAATAAAATAGGATTAAAATGAAATTGATATGAACTTGTTTAAAAATGAATAAAATTTAATTTTTACGAATAACAAAATTTAATTTTTACGTATATTAAATTTACGAAGAACAGAATTTAATTTTTACGAATATTAAATTTACGAATAACAAAATTTAATTTTTACGAATATTAAATTTACGAATAATAAAATTTAATTTTTACGATTATTAAATTTACGAATAAAAAAATTCAATTTTTACGAATATTAAATTTACGAATAACAAAATTTAACTTTTACGAATATTAAATTTTGAGGTCAGTTATTTTCGTTTGAAAGATTTCAATAGTTATTGGTGCGTAATATTAATTATGATTATGAATATCAACACCTATATCAAAGTACATTAATTTCTATGGAAGATAGGTACAAGCAGCTCGTTAGGTATGCACCATATCTAAGTATAATTTTAAGTACCATTATCTGTGCTCGGAACATTTGTTTGCATTGGGGACAGAAACACGTACCTCGTTAAGTACGCGCTGTATCTAACCATCATTTTTAGTACACCTGGCAACATATCCTTACATTTTGTATCTGATATATATAACACGCGCTTAAAACGAACGTCACATCTCTTTAATTTTACGACATCGTGTAGTCTTCCATTAAATTGTGTTTCTCTTTCTCGATAAACCAAACCAGAATTCTTATAAACCATCTTAAATTCAATGTGTTTGCTTGATTTCTTTCTTTCTGTTACAGTTTATTAATACATTCAATTTTCAATGTATCAAGATACGAAACTTCCTCTTTCGATTCATTCCTAAAATTATTGATACCGTTTAATTATAATATCGCATTATACATAGTTAATTTCAAAGAAAAGAGGATGTAATTCAAACGAATAGGAGTTCTAAATTTAAATTAACCCGAGCTAATTTCATTCAACGAGACGTTTATGATAGTATCAACATATTTATTAGGATTACGAGTTGCGATAAAAAATAAAATCAAATATTTTATACGAAATAAAAAACAACACGTAACTTCAAATCTGTCCTAAGAAACTCTGCTCGGTCTATAGAATTTTACACAAAATTCAATTGACAATTAGACTTCCAAAAATATTTATAAATTTTCTAAAATACCCTATCATACAATTAACTCGATACAAAATAGAAAACAACGTGTAAACTTAACCTTCTATAGCTTGAATTTTGAAATAGATACATTAGTTTGTAACTTTTAAACCACACGGTCCCATAGAGGGTTAAATCAATCATAACAAATTATTCAATCTATAGGATTTTCCACGAAATTCAATTGACAATTAAACTTCCAAAACTATCCATAAATTTTCTGAAATACCCCATCATACAATTAATTTCATACAAAATAGATAACAACGTGTAAACTTAAATCAATCTCGACAAACTGCTCAATCCATAGAATGTTCCACGAAATTCAATTGACAAATTAGACTTCCAAAACTATCCATAAATTTTCTAAAATACCCCTCATACAATTAACATGATACAATATAGAAAACAACGTGCAAAGTTAAATGAGCCCTAAGAAACTCCGATCGGTTCGTACAATTTTCCACAACGTTCGATCAAAAATCAGCCCTTCGGATCTAGGTACGATGAACCTTAGCGCGATGACCGACATTATACAAACGGGCCCGGGCTCGTAAACGCATCGAGCTTTGTCACAGACAGAGAGACGCGGCCGTACACAATCACCGAACGCATTCCACACGTGGCAATGACTGCACGTACACGTGCGTTTGTACATAATGGTACATACATTACCGATACGCGCCTATTATAACCGTTACAATGTCGTCCGCGCTCAAGACCGAAGTGCCACTAAATAATCGCCGTCCTACGTGCCATTCTCCGAGAGATCCTCCGCTCGGATAGAGAAACTAGTTCTGCGGACCGGCCAAGGCCTAGATCACTGCGGTCGATGCCAGGGTGATTCTTAACACATGCTTGTCCGAGTCCAAGTCCGTGAAAGCAACGACAAAAAGGGAGTTTGTACTTGTTCGAGATAAAGAACACGATACTTTTCTTCTTCTTCTTCTTTTTTTTAACATTACCTCTGAGTTAGATTTCAAAGATGAGTTTCTGTGAATAGAACGTGGGTATTCCAGGATACAGGTTAAAGTATGAGGACATTGAAGTTTCTTGGTTTCGTGATAATTTCAGTGTAATTGACTATTGAATGGAGTGACATTTATACGCTGTGTAAACTGTAGAAAGGTATGATCGTTTCCCAGTGGACGAAAGTAGGTTCTGTATAGAAGTGTCGCATCAAGTTGGTGAAAAATAGAGAAATTTACTAAATAGTAGATTTAAATTGATGAGATACATGGATATATTCGAAGAAGTGTGTCGCAAATATCCAAGCTTCGTACGATGTCGTTCAAGCATGATGAGATAAAACGATACCGAGGAAATTGTACGTGTTGAGAATATTTATCGACGGACAAGTGTTTCATTTATCTTCATTATACAATCTTTTTTTTTTTATTTTATTTTATTTTATTTTATTTTTTTTTTTCTGCGATCGTCGTGTTTTCTCGTTCGATGCAGTTAGACACTTTTACGATCGATCGATCTGTCGCGATGCATCGGAGACGATCGTGCGTAGCGCGTCCATTTCAGTATGAATCAGATTTCCAATCAATGAATATCCGTGCTCGATTTTCTTCGTTTGTAAACGGTCCACTTTGTTACGCCGAACAGCGACAGATTCGATAAAACGCGATTGATCGTCTGGTAATACCGTTATCGAGAAACGTTTGCACATAATAAATTTCTCGGACATTTAGAGATATTTTTAACATGAGTTTTCGATACAAAAATAATACAGGATAATCTCTTTATTTCAACATAAAAGTAGAACATTCGTTTCGAGAAACTTCTATTTTTTTTATGCATAATACTTATAGCGAGTACAATAGAGTAATCGAATTAAGAAAAATCACGAAATGAATTCCTTTTTGTTTGTAAAGTTGTCGATGGTTTAGGTATTAGAAAACAGCAGCTGCTTTTACGTGTATCTAACAGATTATCCTCTGTGATTTACGTATAAGAGTAGGCGAATGTATTTTATGCACCGCATAATACTCCGTGGAATAGAAACCAGTTTTGTAGAAAAGAAATATCGTATACTATGAATTGTAGGTCAGTCTTTTCTCTGTAATGATAATTCGAGGAAGAGACACGGTGGTTAAGCTAATTTTTATAATTCCTTAAATTGAAGTGTTATGCTAATAGAAAGAAACTATTAATGAAAATAATTTTCATTCATCTTCTAGCGTTAAAACTTAAACGAGAAAATGCGTTATAAATGTTTAAATAAACATAAAACGTTAAGGATAAATATGTGTATAAACGTAGTTGGGTCAAAGGATGGGAAAAAGTATACGTTATACAGCGTGGAATAAAAATTGGGTATCCGACGTCTGACTAGTGGTTGACATATACTACTGGAGAACGCAGCGCACGATTATTTCTTGAGATTAACTAGCACCGGGACTGGTAAGGTTACATAAAATGATCAATTATATAAAAATAATATTCTACGCGCATCGTGTGTTTAATTAACAATAATTTGTTACAAAATAATATCCGTTCTTCAATTTTTTCGTTCGATAAGAAGAAATATTACCGTTTTAAAATTAACAGAAAGGGATAGATTAGCACTTAATTCACACAACATTCGTTCCGCTTAGAAATATTTACAAATAATCGTTGTAACGCAAAAATCTTAATCAATGAACAACAAATTACAGTTGATAAAAAGAAATACAAGTAAAAAGTTGAAGATATGTAAAAGAGACCAAGAAACAGGTAATGATAGAAGTTTTATTGCTCCAAACATGCCGATCGATACCGATGCTTGGCGTGCAAAAAATCCGCGGTAAAGTCGAACATGAGACGGAAGGTCGCCGATAAAACTACACCTACGTCCACCGATCTAACGGCACCGGATCATCCGCATATCAAACACTATCAAGAATATCAGTCGCCACGGCTGGTTCACCTACTTTCAATATCTGTCTCTCGTTTTACGACACGATACCGATTAGCTCAACCACGCGCGAGCGATTTTTCTCCGATCGACGCGTTTACTTGATCTATCGGGATCAAGTATCGATCCTTCGCTGATCCTGATATCACTCCATTGACTCGGATCTGCAACAACGATTATTGCAAACGGCTATCGCAATCGTTATCCGTTGATTCCTTGTTTTGTTGACGGACGATAGTGTGCCATAAATTTGCCGTTGCGTAAGAGATCAATAAGAATCAATGAGAATCGTGTCGGCAGTTTTGGTAATGGTTCGGTATAAAACGATTCGAGGTGAAATTAGCGATTATAATAGGCGTCTTTAATTTTTAATTCCAAACCTAACCCGAAACGAAACAACGAGCGATGATGGACACGGCGATAAAAGGGGATAAAAGTAAAAGGAGAAAAATGTTTTCAGTTCAAGATCTTTATGATCTTCGAATACCAATGATCATAAAACACGCGTTCTCCTTGTTCGTTATCGATAATGTCGTTTTGTTAAGTGCATCTTGGATGCACAGAGGGATAAGTGTAGACATCACCCGTATACTTCCGTAAAATAACGATCATTGCCCGCCACCTTATGACGACCAGAACCGAGTCCTGCAACCAGTTTCGAGATACACATCGGTCCTGTACGCGATCGTTTGAGAGACGTTAACCAAGTGTTGGAATCGAGTTCCGAGTATCCAGGATACAGATTGAGTCGTCGTAAAAATCACATCGAAATTATTCCACGCGCTATTCGGCTGCGAGCGGTTAGATAAAGCTGTATCGATGCTTCTTTATCGTAGTGTCTTCATTCAGGAATTACCGGCCGTGCAATCGGTGTCAAACGTTACGGCGCCTTGGATAGTTCTATTCTAAAACGGTCGCGTAATAAAATTCCTCTTGATAAAACGGGACTTGGAATTATGTTAGCCTGTATCGAGTATGTTATCGTTAACCTCTTTAACAGTGAATAATAATAGCGATAATATATTTGCGATATTAAAAATTATTCAGAGGAGAATATCAATTGTTTGCGAACAACGTAATCTGTTTCTTTTGATTGGTGAATTTCTTTTCTTATTATTAAAAATATAATTAGCTTCGTGGCTATAAATTCATATGTACAATTTTTTTAAAGAACACGCTCTTATGATTCATTTATTTTATTTTTTATTTTTATACCTGCTTGATTATTAAATTGCAATTCGACATATACTGTCGACTGCAATTCGATATTTCACTTTAAAATTTGTTTCTGAACTTACAATGGCTGCAAACTATATTTTGAAATGCGAGATTTTTTGTATCAAATTCTATGTTTCCTTTCTACTGCTCCAAATTTTTGTAGTCACATAAAAGTACAAACGATTAAAGAGAAAATTAGATACAAGTAGACCTAATTAATCAGTCCGTAAGTACTAAAATAAATTTCAATGCTATGAAAATTTATCGTAGCCAGTTATATAAATTATTTTATTGTTTCGATGAATAGAACACAAATTCAAAGTTTGCTTCAACATTTTCGATATATCTTCTATAATAATTCCTAAAATTCGTTTCTCTTTAATCATCGACACCACAATCGGAGTGTGCGGTACACCCTGACACGTGACCGCAACATTGAAACCGCAGGTATTTTCGTGCGAGACTTAACCCGAGTTATGACGTCCATACGCACTTTAATTCCCTCGAATGTAGGCGGACCGGCGCGCCGGCTCGATAATACCAGATGGCTAGCTGGACCATGAAATCTTCCGGGAGTATGTACGCGGGTTTAATTTGCACAATCAGTTACCTAACAATTCATGGCAAGTGTTTTAATGTCGGTGATCCGTAATCGTATTGTGCCCGATACTTCCTCATGCACTCCGAGTGGCAAGGTTATTGCAGATGAAATAAACAGGCCACGATAACGTTTTACGATGCAACGGCATTTGCAAGCTGAAGATCGCGAAAGTAGATTGAGCCATAGGTCTTCGCGAGACCTTGCAATATATTTAACTAGGTCCGTATATCATTTGAAGCATCTATCGAAAGCCTTTCAACCGTTTCTTGGTACTGTCGTAAAATTGAAATTCCTTTTATTTGACAATTTCACAAAATTCATATGGTAACCCATTCCAAGCATTCCGATCATGTTTCGATGTTATTCAACATTAGATTAATTTTTGACGTACAGAATATTAATATTATTAATTTTAATATAAAATTAATCTTTGGTCTACCGAATATTGATATCATCGATTTTATATTAATATTCTAAGATAATGAAGCTTGTATTAGAATAGTTTTATATTAATATTATTAATTTTAATATAAAATTAATCTTTGGTCTACCGAATATTCATATCATCGATTTTATATTAATATTCTAAGATAATGAAGCTTGTATTAAAATAGTATTATATCAATATTATTAATTTTAATTTAAAATTAATTTTTTAGCTATCGAATACTAATATCATCGATTTTATATTAATATTCCAAGAAAATAAAGCTTATATTAGAATAGTTTTATATTAATATTATTAATTTTAATATAAAATTAATCTTTAGTCTACCGAATATTGATATCATCGATTTTATATTAATATTCTAAGATAATGAAACTTGTATTAAAATAGCATTATATCAATATTAATAATTTTAATATAAAATTAATTTTCCATCTACCGAATACCATCATCAATTTTATATTAATATTCCAAAAAAACGAAGCTTGTAATAAAATAATTTTCCAATTGTTATTTAACTACAACTTTGATATTTAATATTTCGCACTTAATCTACACGTTAATAATTTAGATCTCTAAAGATTAAGAAATTGAATTAAAATTCGCGATTATTCAATATCAATGAAAGTTAAGAAACTAACAGTAATGATAGATCAAGACATCACTGTTTCCGCGTCCATCATTGTTCACTGTTCCCATCAACGTGAAAGTGAAAAATTTCAAGGTATACGTTCAACCCTTCGGTAGCTGATTAAAGTCATTGCAAGTCTTGTTGCACGTAGAACTGCTGTTGCTCGTCGTGTTCGAGTGAAACGCGAAGCGTCTCGATAATAGGGACTCGATGCAGGATGTATCGAGTATCTCCGTGCGTCTTGTGCAGGTATTTTAAGATCGGTACACGATCGGGTGGGGCCGCCTCTGCATTCCGATATCGTCTTATCGTTGGACAGTGATTACTCTGTGACTGTGGCAAGATTAACGACGGAGACCTTTCCAAGCATCTAAGAAGGATTTAAGAATGGATACGTATCAGGATAGTTGGTCGTACGCACGTGCGTACCTCGAAATTGCTACCAACCCTTCTTCCATTCGAAAACTTATAACAGCTTAATATAACGTGATCTATCGCGATTCAAAGTTGTATAACCGTATAACACAATTTTCTACGATCGTTTTAATAAATTGCATTGAAATTGATAAGAAACATACGATGCTTACGGTACCCATGTTACCAGTCATAGATAAATGAAAATAAACGCGCATCGTAGCTTTTTCATTTATCTATAAATTTTTCTAACCATATATTTTATACGTTCTCGACGGACAGCAATAAATCTAGTATCACTGCCGATAAAGATGATGCAGCCCAAGTGACACAGATACGAATTTCAATGGTATAAATTATGTTTCATTACGATTATTCTAAAAGGAGCTCGTCTAAGTGTATTTATCATATCGAATGAACGAAAAGGCGGGCTATTAATTCTGCCTATCTTCGCTAATGACAGAGAGGTGCACCCGTTAAAAAAGAAAGAAAGAAAAAAAAAAGAAAGAAGCACCAACGCGAAACACGATAGAAGTGTCAGTTACATTTATTTTTCGCTTACTCCACGTCTGAATCTGGTTTAAAGCATCATTAATTAACGATGACGTAACGTGACCCGTTCACACATTGCTTCCGGATTTCAGGCTGACTCATGTGCGACCGTATATAAACGTGCCACTCCGTATCAAGTAAAAGTATTATCATAATGAATTCTTAAACCTTTATAAAGTCAATTAACTCCAACATAAATGACTCGTGTAATCTGCAAACATTGAGGTTTCACTTTTTATTTTGCATCGCGTATATCTCGTTCTGTCTTCAATAAATACAATTCTAACTCGAATTGTCTTTATCCGTACCCTATTGTAAATATAATTAACAAAATTGGTTAATTCTCTACGATTAAAGTATATTTCTACCGACGAAAATTCAATAATAAATATTTGAAAAATTGCACGATGCGAGAGAGACAAATCGTTAACCATATATTTTTCATAAAATCACGGAAAATATTAAATGCAACTTAAAAAATTTATATAATTTCTATGAGAAATTTCTGTTGGAAATATTGGTTCCAGAATATCTGTATACTTTAATCTTCAATATTTACACAGCACGAACACACGTTTTAACACTAAAACCAAACTGTAATTTTTCATACAAATTATACAAATTTACAACGACTCAGGAAATTTTTCCTAATTTTCCGTGAAAAATATAAGCAAAGATTTCTTCTCCTTGCGTTATATATTTTTTTAAAATACCTATCATTTTTTTCTGTGCGTGCAAATAGGTCTTCTTTAATCGTCGGTAGGTTTAACGTCAATAGCTCAGCGGTTCGCACAAGAAGAAGGATAGGATAACAGCGTCCTCGCCTCGCGGTTACAAACAAGAAAACAGGCGTGATGTAAATAGTTCAACTTCTCGAACCAAACATGTCACAGGATTACAATACAATATAAATACTTTTAACATGAATTCCAACAATTGCGAACGGATCGTTCGACTTCGGCTTCGGTAGTTTTAGCGTTAATTTATCTTTGCTTTGCGAATATATCCATAGTTGAAATTCCAATATCGAACTTCTGCCTGGAGTACAAACTGTAAATCGTTCTTAAACAAAGAGGATCTATCGACAACCCTGAAGATTGCATTACGTGTACGTATTACCGTACGTGATACGCTATCGTCCACGGTTCTCCGGTTTATTATTGCGGTTAGGCTCACCCTGCTTCCGCGGCCCTATAAGCATCGCGAACTCTTGCGTTATTGTAGCATCCGCATTATTGGCACGTAAATGCACGCTACATGCCCGCCCACGCGACCAGGAAACGATCGTTCGTTCAGCTCCACGCTCCATTCCGCATTGTTTATCAATTATTATAACGTACACGGCCGCTCCTGTCATATACAGGATACTGTCAGATTATGGCAGCAGGTTATAGAAACTCTCGCAGTCTCGTTGCGCTTATCTTCCGAAAGATTAGGACACAATGATTGCTATCTGGAACCATCTGTACCGTACAACCTACCGTCGATCATTGTACTTTTTATCCAAGATTTATCGTACGGTTATAACATTTACAACGCATTCCTCTATCGTGGATAAATGGTAATTGAAATGCAAAATGCGTGGTTATAATATTTGAAATATATTTTTCCTTCGTAGATGAATGGCGATTGAAATGCAAAATGCATGGTTAAAATGTTCGAAATATATTTTTCCTTTGTAGATAAATGGTGATTGAAATGCAAAGCGTGTAACAGAGGAAGCTGGAGAATGTGTATGTATAGGTGTGGTTACATTTTCGCGTGTTCGTCTAGTATTAATTTTCAAGTTTCTAATGTTTTTATAATTTGTAAAAATGGTAGATATGATTTGAAAGGGAAATTAAATACGGTACGCAACGATAAGAAAATAGATGGTAATCGGTCTGGTTGAATATGGAATAGCTTAACGAAACATTAATTCCAATTGGTCGTGCAATTACGATAACCACGTGTTCCATAATTGTTATCAAATAATTATGTAGATTACCGGGATTTATCGTTGCATTAAGGTATAAAGTTACGTTTCCATCGTGATTTGTAATACCTAATCTTTTGTTCCGCGAATCATCGGCGCCGCTCCAGGTATTAGAATCGACGCTCCGCAAACGTGGCGCCCACGTGGCGTCCGCGCATCGCGATGAAATATTCATTTCGCTGCTTGTTCGACCGTGCTCGCGCTAACAAGGCGCTCGTTAAGCTATCGTCACCACGGCCAGGAATTCTGGCGGGTGTATCGTGATTAGAGCTCCTACTCTTCCAAGCATTCACGGCATTCGGATATTCTAATAATATTCGCGCGGCTTTAGTTAACGTCTTAATTGCGAACACGTGAAACCCGGTCCACTTCGATATATAAAATGATACCATCATCCGTGATACCTTTCCTTCTAATAAGAACTTCTAGTAATTTATAACATATGAATTTTTAAACATATATATATATTTTTCTCTTTAAATAAATATCTTAGAAACTTGTAATGATTTATCGATCCGTTTTTACGATTCTAAATGATTTAAACCGAGATTGGATAGACTTAATAGATTTCAACGTAAAGGATTCTATTCGCGTTCGACTCGGTCTGAATTCCTGGGCGTAGGGTCAACCAGAATAACGGTGCACCTCGAAAACCAATCGTATTCCGCTGCAAGGAATAATAGTTTCGAAATAGTTTCAGCGCATCGTTTTGTTGATTCTGTTGGAATTTTCGTGCAATGGTCGGGGACGACTTAGAGAAGGCCAGCGTCAGCGGTAGGAAACAGAATGCATCGTAAATACAAGAACAACGGTCAGTAGTTCAGAATTAATTGCCCTGCTGGCTCTGTTGTGATCTCTCTAGCGAAAGTCTACCATTTGCATCGGGCCCCGACAATGTTCTTTGCCGTCCGATGAAAGTACTTTAATGCGCATTCATTTACGAGCTTCTTAACCGGAATGGACATTCGTCTTGCGAGGTAGCCAGAGAGACGCCTGGCTGTTTCATTATTGATTTCTTTGCGAAAGACAAGTCGTCGTATATTTCTTCCTCCCGGCGAAGGATTTCGAGGCTGTTCGCCTCTCCTCTCTTCTCAACGCGTATCTCCCTTTCGAAACTTTCTCGCAAATATAGCCGCAGACGATTTCGGTTGCTTTTTTGCATTCGTTAGATTGCTTACTATTATAAGCGGGCCCTAGGCATTTGAAAACACGCTGTACCATCTTCCGGAGTTCGTGTTATTTCAGATCCACTTAGGCCACGGAGATAGGCGACCATTAGCTTTTGCTTTCAACGACTTCATCCAAATTGTCCGTACAGTCGTGAATTCGAGTAGGTCGTTAAATATCGCGAACACTCGAGCACAGGACTATCTGCGGGCTCTCTCGGGTTCTCTCGCGACACGTGCTAGAGCCGCGGCTAAAAAACTGGCAAAAATCTATTACAAGCGCTCTCATGGTACGTACCTATTTAGGTACCAGTAGATCTAAAAGGCGGGCCGCGAAAAAGAGGCGCGCATCGTGCACGAACGGACACCGCTCGTAAATTCACGCGGACAAGCAAGTCGGACGTTAACGCAAGGTTTACCGTCAACGCCGTGAAATATTCCCGGTAAGTTGCCGGATAATTTACGCCAGTAACCGCGGGAATAACGCGCGCTTCGACTCCGACACTGGTGTCCCTTAGAGGAGTATCTAGGCCCAGCATAGGTGCTGTAAATAACGTTTTATCGACGTCACGCCCTCGCACGCAATGCTAGCCGGCTTCTTTTTTGTCGCGACGTTTTAACGAGTACCGTGTCCCTGTCTCACCGAGAGCGTGCTTTCTTTCCACGCCTCGAAAGTTCTCGTCTCGCCTCCGCGGCCACGAGTACACGCAGTTTTCCGTACTCCATTTCGGTTTCTGCGCCGAGCACGAGACTCGTCGAGCGGAGAAATTGCCCACGCTTCCCTCTTTCCGTTTCGCGTGTTTCCACACCGGCGACTTGGTTCAAGGGAACAGGTTGCAAAGGAAACCGGTGTAACGCTAAGCGACCGTTCAAATGAATCATTCCAAGTTGACTTGCGAATCGGGCTCGCGTTATCGAGGAATGAGACGTACCGAGAGGAACAGTTAACGCGATGTATATAACAGGATAATGAAACGTTTAACCCTGCGAAAAGAAAGAAAAAAAAAAAAAAAAAAGATAATTGTAAGACAGAAATGATTGGAGCCTTTGTTTTAGTTGGACTTGGAACGGTTTCTGGCTCCGGAAACGTTTATTGTGTTTACTCGAGCGACTTTTTTTCCTTCGAGTAGCGTACGGTATATTCGTGTAACGGGAGAGAAGGCTCTGTTGGGTCGATCCAGAAAATAAAGATTACGCCGCCTTTCACTCTTCTCCGCTGCTGCTTATATGGTCCGGACAGAGATCCGCGGGTCCGTTCGAACTGTCTCTATAAACTTGGTTTCGGTTGCAAAGTATCTATTATACGCGCCGCATTCTCTACCCCATCATCGTTGTTTCGCGCGAGCGAGAGGAATTTTTCCGCCTGCCAATGGCGCATCGAGCCGCGCAGCGCGGAATACCAAGTAGCTCCAGCAACAATTATGCCAATTATATCATTGAATTTGCATTTTCGAGAGAATTACAGAAGCATTATCGACGTTTCTCGGTTTCTCCTACTGTAACACCAGGTTCGCGCCGGACATACCGCCAGAGAAATCTCGCATGCTCCAAAGCTAGGCTCGCGAATTAAGTGTCTAATGACGTGTAATATTGGCACGGAAAATCTGATTTGTAACGCGTCGCTGGCAAAAGCCAGCTAACGAACGTAGCAGCCGTGTTTCACGTGTGCTTCAAGGCGTTTCACCGGCAATTAACACGTGCAAGGTGTTCCGGCGTAATCGTTCGATGACATAACAATCGAAACGTTCGAAATTATTGCACTGGCGTAATCTCGGCGAGGTTTATGCAACCGTGCATGGAATTTCTTGCGGGTTGCATCGAGGCTCGAGTATGTGTTGAGCGGAAAGTTTTTCTCACGTTTCCTCGCCGCGATACGGGCTGGAGAGCGTTCCGGTACTCTCTGACGATGCATTATGCTCGCTCTGAAACATCACTCGGGGAATTCCTCTTTCAGTTGCCGATGGTCTTCCTGAAAGAGCAGAAAGACGTGCCCCGCCCAACGCCCTCATCTCACTTCCTCGTCAGAAGTCTGACCTCTCGGTGTATAACCAATAAGCTTGGAAAAATTTCAAAACTACCGTCTTCGTTCAGGCACGCCCTCGGGCCAGCGAAACTGTAAGGTGCATACGCTTTAGCTGAACTCGTCGATGCGCTATGAGGGATCCTAATGCTTCCTGTTTTTTTTTTTTTTTGAGAAAGCAGAGGATAAATGATACCCTACTTCGGTAGAACTCGATTTTTGTGTAGCGAAGGAAACTAGTTTCGAGTTCAGAGCTTCGTTTCTTTGGATCGGGCATTTGTATAAAATATTTTGAACCCTCTATAGTCCGAATTTTGTTTGTTTATCACAGAAAAAAAAATTGCGATCGATTACAGTTTCTTAATTTGTGGGATTCTAATGCTTCCTGTTTTTTTTTTTTTTTTTTTTTGAGAAAGCAGAGGATAAATGATACTCTATTTCGGTAGAACTCGATTTTTGTATAGCGAAGGAAACTAGTTTCGAGTTCAGAGCTTGTATAAAATATTTTTAACCCACTATAGTTCGAATTTTGTTTGTTTATCAGAGAAAAAAAATTTCGATCGATTACAGTTTCTTACTTTGATTTCAAAATTTCTTAACCAATAATTATTATGGATGGATCATGGTATTGCTGCAGTAATACAGTAACATAATTTAATAGTACAGCGATAATTAAATAAAATAAATTTTTTTAAATATAAATACATCAGTATGTAATTCTTAAGTCATGTGACGCCATAGAGGGTTAAGTTATGTTTTTGTGGTTGATTTATCAATACGTTACGCAGTATATTTTTTTAACATTTCTAATCTTTTGTAGTGTTCGTAGCTTCAGTCTTTTTTTTTTCTTTTTTTGTCCGATGCTTTGTTCTTGGTTTAACGATGCTTTAATAACGCTGTAAGGTCATTTATCATGGACTTCTTCCGTTGAACACTGATACGATTTCGAGGCTGTTATCGATGGGAAGAAACAGAACAATGTCTAGCAATTGTTATCGTTTAATGACCATATATAGTAAAGACCTTCTGACCAATAAATTCCTTTCGTATGACTGAAACTGACAGTTCACTAGGTGTAAAAGGAAGTCTTTGTTTGCAAGTAGAGATAGTCATTTCCTGGTTTACTATTGACAATTCTCGACATTCTCCATTTCTCTTGACATTGCCAAGATACAGATATTTCAACTATTTCAGAAAAACAGCATAAATTCCTGTATGAACAATTATTTTTATTCCCTGAAACCAATCAACCGAGAACCACGGTTAATTCTTTAAAAACGACATTTCTGTCTCTGTACCCGCCGCTATTTCCCTCGCAAGTATTAAAAAAAAAGCGGCATGTATTCGCTCAAGAAAAGAACAAGCAACTTTCACCGCATACATCGCGAAATAAATTCTCGCCCGTGAAATCGTCTCAGCTTTTTTCCCCAAATTCTTCGTTCCAATACCATTGTCCCATTAAAACGTTCCAACAATTTCGACGCCTGCTTTAATTAACAACACGAGACCTATACTCCCGTTAAATTTTCTCGCATCAACGAAACAGAGTCGACTATTCAAATATTGTTGGTCAACTGGAAATCTCGATAACTCGACTGTTATAACAGGAAGCGCCTACCCGGAAGTTTCTCGTCCCGTGGCACGCTGCCGAGTTTAGCGGTGGTCCAAGGATCGATAACACGGTCGAACGATACCGCGTCGATCTCTCGATCGATCTTGTACCCGCGAACGATTCATCATTCCACGACGATATAGTACACAGGAATGCAAGGAGGTTTCTTCTATGCGTGCGTGTGTGTCTGTGTGTTGCATTATTTCGTGGCGGACGCCTTTACGTAAGGCCAGGCCCCGGTAAAAAGCGTTCCCCGTGATAAATATAATTATATTGCGTTGCTCCCGACACTCCGTTATAGCTAATGCTGCTCCACGATAAAATCGCGGAATTATCACGGTACAACGCCGTGAGCCTGGCCAATTGCAATACGCCCATACTTGCTTCTTATACCATTTCCCTTGTATGCACTTCACACTTGAGGAACCGTACACGGAGAAGTGCAGCAGATCGTAATAACAAGAATGCAGTCTGGATTACTATTCAGATTTGTTCGTGTGTAATAGCCGCCGAATGGTTGGCCTGGCGTGCCGTGTGTTGTATTCGTGATTGTTGATTGCTCGAACAAGGTTGCTGT
>SMSQ01018944.1:1402-17170 GCA_019453375.1 Ctenoplectra terminalis | reverse complement strand
TTTTTTTTTTTTTTTTTTTTTTTCAATAAAAACTTTATCAATGTTGGAAACTTTATTACAGATCTTGCTCAAGAGAGCAATAAATTTGGCGTGTAATCTCAGTTCGTCGTTAAGTGGATGGGAACCAAGCGAAGTGAGTCCAGCGCAACAATTTGTTGAAATCCCGGGAAATCCCGATTCGTACAGTCGACCGGCCAAGTCCTCGGCAAACACCACTAAGGGACTATCTAGGAGAAGGAGATTTGTACGTTCGCGCCACGACGTCGAAATCGCTGGTATTCATCGGGCAAATACCGCCCTCGAATAAACGATTTTGCTAATTCGCTTTCTCGCCGATAACCTTGCCGACACCGTCTACTTAAAACGTTACACGGTTTCGTTTTATAAAAGATAGAGTATCGGTACATCTAAGCTGAAAAAAATATATTTGTTAAAATAAGCGCTTGTGAATGTATAGTATTAATATTAGTTTCTTCCTCTGGAAGCTTTTTCAGCATTTATTCAAAATTAAATTAATTTTTTAGTTCTTTTAATCGGAAAAAATTTATCGAAGATTTGTAATCAATATTTTATTGAAATTCATATCAGCAAACTAATAAATGTATGTCATTTATAGTATTAACAGTAGTTTCTTCTCTTGGAAGCTTTTTCAGCATTTATTTAAAATTAAATTAATTTTTTAGTTCTTTTAATCGGAAAAAATTGATAGAAGATTTGTAATCAATATTTTATAGAAATTCATATCAGCAAAGTAATAAATGTATGTAATTTATAGTATTAACAGTAGTTTCTTCTCTTGGAAGTTTTTTCAGCATTTATTCAAAATTAAATTAATTTTTCAATTCTTTTAATGGGAAAAAATTGATCGAAAATTTGTAATCAATATTTTATGGAAATTCATATCAGCAAAGTAACAAATGTATACAATTTATAGTGTTAATATTAGTTTCTTCTCTTGGAAGCTTTCTCAGCATTTATTCAAAATTAAATTAATTTTTCAATTCTTTCAATTGGAAAAAAATTGAACGATTAAAGAGGTAATTTGAAAGCTGTGTAACGAAGATTTGTAATCAATATTTTATGAAAGTTCATACAAGCAATGTAACAAATATATACACTGCTGAAGAAAATTGTGATCTCGATACATATTTATAATTATTTTGATCAATAAATAATTACTAAAGATAGAAATTTTCCAATATTTACTAAATATTAGCAGTCCTAAATTGCAATAGAATTATTTTGGTAATGAAAAACAAACAAATAGCAAATATTCAAAAATAATTCGGACTCGTCAAGTTTAAAGGGTTTTAATCGTGAGCACGCTTACAAATCTTGTACGATCTCGGGTCATAATCCAAGACTATGAACAACATAGATATATTGCATAATAAATATTCGCAAATTTTATCTTCAGAAGTCGCTAATTGATCAAAATAATTATAAATATGTAAAAGGATGCATCTATTCTATTGCTAAGAAATTTGTTCCCATTTTCGTCTTAATTTTAATGGAAAAAGAGTTGAAAAAATGGCACATTTCCTTCTTTTTTTACATTTAAAGAATGTTCCATTTAGAAAACTATACATATATCAGACAAATCGTGAATTTATACGGAAATCACATAAAAATCTTTTATTTGTGGTGCAGATGTGCACAGTTTATGGTGCAACTCAGTGCGTTTAACCCACTTTTCTCCCTTCTCGACGTTCAAAAATTAATTGTCACATAGAAAACACTTCTCCGCTTTGATTCGATGATTCTATTTCGAATTTCCAGTATATTCTCCGGAACGAAATTAGAATCTACATAGAGCAGACTTTCTCTTTAAGCATACTTTCCACTGAAGTACCATTTTGTTATTTTTCAATTAAACACAGAATGTTACTTTCTCAATGACTTAAAAAATTCACCGATCTCTACCATTGTCTTTTCGCGAAAGTTCAAACAGTTGAAACATACGCGGTTATTCGTCTTTTTCTATTTCTTTTTTCTTTTTTTTTCTTTGCTAGCATTAAGGTCAGCTACGAATTTAATCTCACGTCATAAAAAATCCAATCTTCATTCGCCAGCCATCGTAGTTAATAGCGGCTTAATTTTCACTCGATATTAAACATTTCGCGTAGGTCACGGTACTGGTGGTCGATGCATGCGAGATTCTCGGAAAATTTACGGGCAATTTTCTCAATAATTGCGTGACAAAGGGTGAACGTCGTCGTATTTCACGCTGAAAGCTCGGCTTCTTTGTCGTTCTCGGACAAAACGTTGGAATCTTAGCTGGATCGTAAAAAAAGCAGCTTGCGCGCAGCCATTTTATACCCATTATTTCTTTACAGCTCGTTATAATTAATATGAATTTGATTACATCTCCGACCTGTCTCGCAGTAAAAAAAATTAATCATTTATGAAATTCTTCGCGTCGAACCCTAAGGTACGATATTCAAACTTTCCTCGATGGCTTCTGGATAATCGTTACGGATAAAGACCGATGTCACCGTAATTTATTTTTTATACGAAAGGGAAGTTTTATAACTCGGAGCCGGTACGAAAGGCAGAGCAATTACTTGGCCGTAAAGACATCATTTTCGAACGATGTAGGCGTTTATCATTATAGTGTTATTAAAATTTTATTGGTCCGTTTAATTCCTATTACTATGATAATCGTTCGTGGGTTGGTTCTGTGTAGAGCAAAGACACCGAACGTGAGACCTGTTTAAGAGGTTAAGTGGTACGTCAGTTTTTGCGGACTGACGCGGAATTTTTCGTGTAGACGTTGATTGCTGAGGATCAATAGTATCAGATTAAAAAAAATGGTACCTTACAATTTATTCATGGGTTTAATTTAACTTAATATTATATTAGAATATTTATTAAACTTGATATTATATTAATATTATATTAATATTATATTATATTTATTTTTTATATTAAATTTATATTATTTATCTTATTTAATAAATATTAAACTTAATATAATATTGATATAATATAATATTAATATATTATACATTTTTTATTTATATAATTATACATTTATTAAACATAATATAATATTAATATAATATTAAGTTTAATAAATGTATAATTTAATTTAATAATAACTTAATATCATATTAAGTTTTATAAGTTTTATAAGATTTATAAGTTTTATTAACCATAGTATTATGTAATATAAACTTAGTAAACTATCTCATACGTTAATTTCAGTAAAATGGCGTGTTACACTTAAGTTGTGTTCCTTGTTAGTATTACCAACTAATTATACTATCGTACTATGCATCAGGCTTTTCAATAATTAACATTCCAATTTTGGTTCAATTACTACTTATTAATCAATTATTAATTTACCATATCGCTAATCAAAATTATTTTATTATTCCCTTCAATAAAGTGTAAATTAAAACATAAATAATTCACATGTTATTATATGGTAAAATAAAGTAAGTTTAATAATAATTAGCTCCTGCAAACATCTTTACAACTATGAAACTAAGCGATAAATTTTTCAAAACGATTTTACGTGTAAGAAAAGAGAAAAAAAATTATAACCGTATAATAACCTTTTTTACGTCAAATAATTTTATTTTGAAAAATTTTTCTCTCCCTTCTAACATATTCAAAGCGGTAACTTTTATCGGTCCACTCTGTGTATTTTATTATCCTTTTTTTTTATAGAGTATAACTTGGTCGCACGTTTGCAGTGAATTTTGTATTCGTAATTTCAGTAGTTGTAACCTTTTTCTATTTTTATTCTGCAGTAATTAAAAAAATCAGCTTTTCAGGTATTAATTAATTTGTTTAAAAATGTTTGTAAATTGGTATTTAGAAAAATTGTACAACGTTCTATAAACAGCATGAAGAAATTCTGCACGTCTACTTTATATTTTTCCTTGATGCGAAATAACCGTTGACACGGAAATTAAAGTGCGAGATTTCTGCATTTGATAGAATAATTACATTTAATGGTAGATTAAAATACCTTAATTCCTGTAAAACAAATTAGAGCAATAAAGCGATCTGCTTGTACACTCGTTAATGACTTAATATACTATATCTGAGCAATTTGTTGCGGGTAATTTATTTTACATCGTGAAATACTGTTTGTTACAGTTTCGTTTTACGTAGGCGAATATATCAAACGTTACAGCGCGGTTAAACGTTAAAAACTATTGCTAATGCGTTAAAAATAAAACTATAAACTAAAGAAATTCGAATAGTAGTTAGCAGTAGACAATTATTTAAAATATTTTGTACATTTTCATTTATTTAATTTTAACTTACATAAACCACAAGTAAAACACGAAAGGATAATCGAGTATAAAATTACGTTCGCTTAAAATGGTTTTCTTTTTTTTAAAGAAAATTCGTGCGCCGTTATTTACATTGGCTATTATATCTGCGCTGTTTCCAGAAAAGCTGTCGTAATTATTTTATATTTAACATTTTATTTTATTCGTGTTACAGGTAATTAACACGTTGACTGCCATGGGGGTCACCGGTGACCGGCACTCGACTTCGCTACAGCGTCGTGGGGGCCACCGGTGACCGGCGGCGCGGTCAATACTAAAAGTACATAATTATGGTAAATATGGATACTGATCAATTTTTCAACAATACCATTGTTACTATAATGGTTTGAAGAAATTAATGCAATATAGAACGTACAGAAACAATTTTATTAGTACATGAAAAATCTACATATTCTCAGTGCATTTTGCGATGAGTCAGATTGAAACACTCAAGGCAAAGAAAAGGTGAATCGACGCAATCTGAAAAATATGTAGCCACTTTTTTAGTACAATTCTTTGCTTCAGTTGTTCCTAGCTGCTTTGAATTTTTGTTATAGCACGCCTTACAAAATCGCCTTACATTTCGTGCATTTCCCGTCATTTTTTTTAATTCATCACGAAGTCTGCACTGTACGCCTATTTTTGGAGAAATACAATCATTATCGGAGCAATTCATTAGATAAATTGCTAATTTCATCCTAAAATAATTGCCCACTGCGCCGCGGGGGTCACCGGTGAAAAATGCTTCAAACATGATTTTATAACTCATATTATTTACTGGAAACAATATTTCATCATAATATGCATCGCATAATGAAAAGTTCATGTTGGCGCCTCGGACAAACCATGGAAAATCCGTCTGGCAGTCAACGTGTTAATAGATTTAAGAGCCAATTTTTTTTTTAATATTATGAACGATAGACGAATCTAATTGTAGAATTATTTAGAAGAATTAATACTGTAATTCGTGTGTGCGTGGCGGGGGATCACTTCCCTTCAGTAGTTGTTTAACCGTTTGAGTGCCACGTGTCTTTCCTATTTCCCCGTCCAAAAGTGCCAAGGAGCGCTTTTTCGTTTGTCTTATTCCCTCTCGAAGAATGCCAAGCGGCGCGATAGCGCTTGTCATTTCTGTACATTTTAATGATATTTGCATTCAAATGTTAGACTGAAATTAAAATTCGTTCTTTTATCAGCTGTCCCATTATTTCATTTTTACCTAAAATGGAATGGTAACCGTAACGTCGCGCATCGACAGAAACCGAGTTGTCGCGGTTGTCGGCTTCGCAGCCTAAAGCGCTGGCACTTTTCGAACGAAACAGAAGAAGCCCAAAATCATTCCTTGATACTCAAACGGTTAAAAAAGTTTTGTAATTTATTAAGAATTATTCGTAATCAACTAACATTTAAAAAAAATAATTGTTTGTGCGTCGCAGCGTCGACCGTGATTGGCGATGATTAAACGACGCGGTGGAATCCAACCGAATTATTGAATTCCCTTCGTATGTGTTTAGTGGACTGTATCTAAGTTTGTATCCTTGTCGATGTACAAGTATCTATGAATGTGCAACGGTGTCTCGCGTTGTCTTGCTATGTCTAATCGAAAATGTATAAAAAATGTCTAAATGTGTATGACCGAAATGTCTTACTAACGAAAATGTATCTAATGTCTATCGAATGTCTAAGAATGTCTGTCGGGGCGCGTTTTGCACCTCGCTATATAGCCACAGTTCCGCCCTTCCAGTACGCCCTTGGCGTGCTATTTTCTGGAAGGGGAACTGTGTCCATCTTACGGGGTAGGTAGGCCGCGAGTTGGCAACAAGACCGTCTTCTGGTCGCCACGTGGTCCTCCAGGTTGGCGAAAACAGTTCCGGTCGCGCCAACCTACCCCCTTGGTATTTCCCGGTTTATGACATGGCACCGCTACTCGGGCCCAAAACTTGCACGTGTCATCGATAGTCTGCAAGCCAGATGGCACCCAAGAATTAGCTGTCTCTAGCGTACCATGTCATAAATCGTGATGGTTTGCTTTAGAACCGTTGCTAATTATTCGGAGCCATTCAGGACCGAACAATAATAATGTAACTTTCAGACTATGAAACATTAAATAGGCAGGACAGAAGATTCGGGATAATAAATCGTATATCGCTTTATTATCACACTTAACCCTTTGCGGTGGGTGTCCTCGTAGCGGGGACATTTTTAAATCGTCGTAGAAGTGAATGACCCCGCAGCGGGAACCTTGGAAAATCGGAAAAATGAGAAAACACTATCGTCCCCTATGCCTCGTGATTCAAATGTTTTGGTCGATTTACGAGATAACAATGCATAATTGTTTAGAGAAATTTACAGGCAGTCAGTTCCGAATGAGCTCTCGAGAAACATTGAGATCGCTAAAAAGCTAGTTATTGTGTACATCGCACACCTTATTTTACAAAAGTATCAATTTTATTAACCCTTCGCGCTCCGCACGTTTTTGTACCACTGCCTACCAGCAACTCCGGCACATTTTCGCAGCGAAACGAGTGAGAAGATGAAGTCTTATTTTAAGTGAAAAGAATTGCACGTGCTTGTGAATGTTTTTGATTTTATTTATTTCATACAAATGCACTTTCTTCTTATAAATGAAAGATTATTTTCAACGCCGACAATTTCGCAACATTGCAAGCGTAACCATTATAAAAACATTGGGCTCCGCTGCGGAGCCTACGGAGTTACGGAACAAGTGACTGATGGCTCCGTAGCGGAGCCTACGGAGCGCGAAGGGTTAATAATAAAATTTGTGTTGAAAATTTTAATAATTCAGTGTGATTCGCAGAAATGAAAGGGGTTTAGAAATGATTCGCAAGATAATGAGAGTAGTGATGAGATTAAAAATTTTGTATCCTTACGTATGATAAGTAGTATAGAATATAACAAATCAGTTTCAACAAATTCTGTGTGTTTTAATATCCATATATTGACTTTAAATCCTGTACGGACATATAATTGCGAAACGATAGATTTGCTCCGACCTACTGGTACTCGCAAAATCGAAATCTGCCGATCGCAAAGGGTTAATGGCGTCTGTTGCATTGGTAACGTGAACGAGCTACTCCACGAATAACGCGATTTTCTCAGTGTTGTGTTCTGTTCAGTTTCGGTATGCATTTCCGAATTGTTCTCCTTTTCAGTACGCGCTATCAGACTTTTGCTCACAAATTGCTTAATAAAAATAATTGCAAGTATAAAATTTACTTATTGATAGTCACATCCGAAAAATTTTGTCTCTGTATCAACTGCGGTAGCGTCTTTAACAACAATTTAATACGACACGCTACGCTAACTGTTAATATTTATAAAAATAGCCGATAAATTATTAATCAAAAATAGATGTTGTACTTATCATTTAATTCGTCTTGGAAAGCGTAATAAATTAGCAATAATAAAAGTACATGGTTCCATTTAAAAAGAGTCACATTACCAGCCGCATCTCTCTAAATGAGAATATAAAAAAAGAAATTTAAATATCTTATTAAATTCTACCCATGAAATCAAATAACTTCTATGCGAAACATTTTTTTTTTTAATTTTAAATAGTTAAGGAAATAATAGCGAGTATGCGAATGAACCGAACATACTGTATATTATAGTTGGAAAGCTTTCTGGAAGAAGCGCACATAGATCAAAATAATGAATTGAGTAAATCACGAGTAAAGTTTTAGATTTACCTTTTTTTCTTTAATGCAGAGCAAAAATTTAAGTTGATAATTTTATGGGGTTTAAAAAACTTTGAATTCATCTTGGAAAGCGTAATAAATTAATAATAATAAAAACACATAGTTCCATTTAAAAAAAAAGTTACATAGTCAGTGATATCTCTTTCGACAAAAATACGAAAAGAAATCGAGATATCTTGTTAAATTCCTTCCGTGAAATAAAACAATTTTTATACGAAATATTTTTTCTTGTATCTTAAATATTAATAGAAATGGAATTATGTACTTTTATTGTTGATAATTTATTACGCTTTCCAAGACGAATTTAAATGATAAGTACAACATTTATTTTTGATTAATAATTTATCGGCTGTTTTTATAAATATTAATAGTTTTTTCTATCTTAAATATTAATAGTTAAGGAAGCATTAGCGTGTATAGGAATAAACCGAACATGGCGTATACATTTAAAAAAAATTCCAAAACACAGTGAACAAGTCGCGGTTCATATCACGCGGTTAACTCTATTCGTAAATCTTAAGAGCCACTAAATATCCAGGCAACGTTTATGAAACATTCTCTATGTTATAACCGCACAAGCGGTGTAACAGTATTTTCAATGAAGGAGATAACGGCTTCAAAGTTATAAATAGACTGCGGATGTTTATGCAAGTAAAATATGTTACGGTATGCAGCAAATATGTAATTAAATATACACGAATTACGCTTTTCTGTTGTCAACGACCAACGATAGCCACTGAAAACTAATTTCAATTTTACAAAAGTTAGATGAAAATAAATGTAGTGTCGTAGTTTTAAGGACTTTTGATTTATGGAGGGCAATAAAGGCGTAACGCACGGGGACCGGACCCAACGGACGGACGATGGGTGGATGCGTAGGCACAGAGTTGGACAGAGCGTAGAGTAGAGTTGAACGAAGAGTGTTGAACGGAGAGTTGAACAGAGTTGAACAGAGTGTTGAGAGAGCGTGTAGAGTGTTAAATAGAGTTGAACATAGTGTTGAATAGAGTTGAACAGAGTGTTGAGAGAGCGTGTAGAGTGTTGAATAGAGTTGAACAGAGTGTTGAGAGAGCGTGTAGAGTGTTGAATAGAGTTGAACAGAGTGTTGAGAGAGCTTGTAGAGTGTTAAATAGAGTTGAACAAAGTGTTGAATAGAGTTGAACAGAGTGTTGAGAGAGCTTGTAGAGTGTTAAATAGAGTTGAACAAAGTGTTGAATAGAATTGAAGAGAGTGTTGAGAGAGCGTGTAGAGTGTTGAATAGAGTTGAAGAGTATTGAGAGAGCGTGTAGAGTGTTGAATAGAATTGAAGAGAGTGTTGAGAGAGCGTGTAGAGTGTTGAATAGAATTGAAGAGAGTGTTGAGAGAGCGTGTAGAGTGTTGAATAGAGTTGAACAAAGTATTGAGAGAGCGTGTAGAGTATTGAATAGAGTCGAACAGAGTGTTGAGAGAGCGTCGAACGAGTGTGCTGGTATTCAAAGAATTGTTATAAGACGGATTGTATATTTATTGCGCGTCATAGTCGCTGACCTAAACTTTATTCCTATTAATTAAACGTTTATAAACTATATATTTAAATAAAAACTCTATATAAATATTATAAAGTTGATACAGATCGTATTATCCAATATCTAGTTATAAAAGATAATATAGCTCACTTAAAACATTATTTCGCGGGTCCACGGCCATTCGCTGTGCGTTAAAATTACAAGATAATTGCGAATCTCGTTTCAATCTAATCACAGAGTTTCCACGAGCTTGAAAGATGTTCGTTTAGGACCTCGGAGTAAAATTTCCTCGACGGTTACGCAGTTAAAGGTCATCACGATCGTATTTTAGTTGGAAAGTTCGACGTAGCCTTTCTTTCGCGGTAACGTGCCATGATTTAAGCCCGGATCCCATGCAAGATATTCTTTAATACTCTCTTCGCACTTTTCATTCCAGCCATATGCCGTCGGTGCTACGAAATCGCGATCCCTTTCAATATCGTTGAAAAAGCAGCGGCCAAGTGGAACGTCTTATGTGATGCTTCCAATAAATAATAGTCGGGAATGCGTGGTTAAGGTACTCTGAGTATCTCTTAAATTTCTCCGCTGCATCGTCGCACAAACGGAGGGATACCGTCTTGCGAGTTCCCAAAGAAAATTACGCGAACTATAGTTTGTGGATACTGTAGTTTTATAGGAGGTTGATGAATGGTTATTTTCGGTTATTTTTTTGTAACAGCAATAAAGTTTAATTCTGTACATTTTTGTTATACTAAAAACACATGAAATTTAAAATAATAATTTTAAACACAACGTTAAGCCACGAATTCGCGTCGCGACGGATTGACAGTGAATCGCGTCACCGGAGGTCGTAAATCTCCGACCGAAACTTATCGACGCCGCAAAATACGTGTTTCCTCTATATTCGTTAAGAATATAGAGATAATTATTTGTTCTGATAAATGAAAGTGCAATGAAATTTTGTATGTTGAAAAGTCTAACGTGGTGCGAAGCTTGTTCTGTTATTAAGAGTGATGCGACGCTTGTTCTTTTCTGATGTGTATCGATGTTCGCACCAGTCGGTGTCTCAGACGCTAAAAGTTAGGTGGTGTGGGGTGTTGAACGGGGGTGAAATATGCGGATTGGTTGTCGTACGTTAGGCGGCGAGTTGGAGGTGATTTAATGAAACTGATTGGAGAAAAAAGAAGGAAGATCACCCCCAACTTGCGGCTCGCCCTCAGGTACAAGAGGTACCCTGAGTGACGTCAATGGAATTTCCGCATATTTCTAACACTGACCTGAGCCGGGAATAAGTTTGTGAAGCATTTTAGCTCTAACGGCACATGTAGCCATAAAGACGAAAATAAATGTTAACGTGAAGCAATACTGCGGCCTAAATATCTAAAAGAAACCCGCCAGCTGATTTGCTTCATAAACGTATTACTGTTTCGGATCGACTCAGGGTCGGAAGGTAGGCTGTAGAATCTGAATGTTGTAAATGTTCTGGCTCGCAGCTGTTTGGGCCTTGCTGCCGCTTTACAGCCTAATTGCGTGGCTAAACACACAATGCTGTATTATGAACTGTACGTAGATCCGAATATTTAAAACGTAAAAACGAAGGATATTTATTGACAAAGCAATTGTTGTCACTTATAAGTCACCATTCGAGTTGTTGCATTAATCCTAGTGGTGAGTGAGAGTTAAAATTGGTGATTATTATAAATAATCTTGGAGCTAGTTCCCTGTAAGTCTTAAAAATCTATAAATAATTATTCCTTTCAACGCTATTGTCCGTGACGTGAATAATCAGAAGAGCCGAATAGTTAAAACGTAAATACGAAGGATATTTATTGACAAAGCAATTGTTGTCACTTATAAGTCACCATTCGAGTTGTTGCATTAATCCTAGTGGTGAGTGAGAGTTAAAATTGGTGATTATTATAAATAATCTTCGAGCTAGTTCCCTGTAAGTCTTAAAAATCTATAAATAATTATTTCTTTCAACGCTATTGTCCGTGACGTGAATAATCAGAAGAGCCGGCCAGGATTATCGATGAATTTATTCGGAACGGTCGTTGGTACGACGCCTGTTTGATGTCCGTTGCTGACTTTACGTTAATCGTCATCCCTTGTCCGCGATAAAGAAGGCAAACTGGCATACGCGTGATATATCGGGTCATGCAATTTGAACCGTTAACGAGATGTATCGGCATTCGTCGGAACAGCGCGGAAGCGCTTGCGTTCAGCAAGCAGAGATCATTCATTGTCCTTGTTACATCTATTCACAGGTAAATCCCACGATTGACTGCTTCGTAGAATCAACATTACCCGCTATAATTTCACCGTCGAAGAAAGCTTCTTAACCCCTCGGCACATTATTTTTAAAATAGCTACATAAATGTAGAGGTATTGAAATATCGTACGTGAATTGTATTTGCTGATTCTCAATTTTATAGATTTAAATTAGAGTTAGAAATTAAACAAAATTGAACAATGATGACGATATTTATAACGTGTTAGAATTTTTCAAGCAGATGGATGTTTTAAATTCTCTAAATAATGTATATCTTCCTTTTGAAAATTCTGTAACATTGTAATAGCCATTCGTGTACTGTTCAGTGGTCATTAATGAATTTAATGTTAATGTGACCACTTTAAAGTAAACTCATAGTAAAAAAAAAATTATATTAGAAGTACGAAGTGTTTTAGGTTATAGGTACCTATTCGTATCAGAGAAATCAAAATAAATGGGAGACAAATCTTTACTATGCTTTTTGTAGAAAATTTATAATAAATTATATTACAAATATTCCCGTTCTATTTGGACCATAATCAATGTTATTAGTACGATTCGTGATTGTTACAAGAGGTTAAAAAATATCAGTGTATGTAAATTGTTGGATATGTTGAGATAATACGAATAAGAGAAGGAATTGAAAAATTTATTTTGACGAGAATTGCTTAGTGGATATTGACGGATTTTTTTGCATTTATAGGAAATTTAATGGTGTAAAATTGCACAGAATACATATAATATGAAAAAATAATTGAAATATCTAAATTATAGTGTTCCTTTATAATATCAAGGAGGTGAATTGAAATTCTTTTTACTGTATTTTCAAAAATATGAATTTGCGTAAAAATCCGCAGTCTACGGATCAACTTCTATCTTATTATGGAATATTAATAGTATTAATAAATTTTTTTAAAATATTTCAGAGTGCTCTCATAGTGTACTTTATACCCAACTATTAGTTACTAAAAATTGTTTACTTAAAAATACGATATATATTTTTTTTAATTGATGATACACAATTAGGTTGAGAAAGAAACTTTAAATATTTTATTTTCCTTTATATATCTGATAATCTTTTGTTTCGCTTCTTTCGTAACAATTTATAATTTTTCTACAAAACTTTCAATAAATCACGATTGATAATAAAACAAAATAATTTTAAGAGCGACTTATCAAACCTGAATTTTTCACAAAAAGAATCAGCAATTGATGCTAAACATTTCTTTCTTCGTTAGAAAAAAAAAGAAGAAAAATGTTACAAGCAAGACGTTGCAGCTGCATTGAAATTTGTTATATTTAATTAAATCCCAAATATAAGCGATTGCTTTGGCGTAAAAATTTCATTGACAGCTCTGACACCCGATCGAACGTTCCACTCATCTCCTATCTATAAATGTGACAAAACCAGTTTAACTGGATTTAACCGAACTGAAGGATATTTATGATTCAAATTATCGCAACAGATTTGTTAAGCAAACCGATTCCAGAAATATATTTAAATTAAAAGAAATAAATTATTCAAATTCTGTGAAACTTAACACCAGAACTACAGACGATTAAAGCACAGATATCTATTCCTATCAAAGAAATCAAAATGAACGGTACTGGAGGCAAATATTTACTGTGTTTTTTTATAGAAAATCATGGAAAATTCTTCGAAAAATGTATTTAATTTATATTTATAAAAATCTATAGAAATTTACAAAAATTCTATTTCATTTTGACCACACTGGTAGTTGCGTAACGTTAAAGAAAAACGTATCGATATCGAGCACACTAATGTTGGCTCTCAAGAGGAAATGGTTGTACGTACCCTCAAGTATCCTTACAACCAAGGAAATCCGATTACATGCACAAAGCGGACACAGAATTAAGAACCGTCGAGCGCATTTCGGAAGCACTCGAGCATCCACCAGAGGTGGATTCGTAATGTCAGACAAGAGTAACGCGAAATTGTTTCGCGTGCGGGATGACTGAGTACGATTCGAAGAATACAGCGGGATGTCTTTCAAGGACATGAGGAATTCAGGACAGGGCGTCTTGAATGGCGGTGCGAAGAGGTGGCTACAGGCAAAAGAGGAAGAGACATTCAGAGCTTACCGTTGAACGATTACTAGGGCGTGTGCCATTCTCTCTCTTGTTCTCCTAAGTTCTACCGCTGCTATTACAGCTGTCACTTCCCATTCCGTGGTTTTGTGACGCCCCGTGACAATTACTCTTCGCCGCCTTGCGACACCGCCGCATCCTTTTGCATTCGTGTCTGATGGATTCAATGAGGATTCGAGTTGCATAAAAAAAAGGTAAAAAAAATTGTAACGCAACATGGTATGAAGAGGAGACGGTTGATCGAAAGGAGATGTTTGTTAATTAAATATGAGACAGTTTTGCAGAACAGTTTGAAAGCTTTTGCAGAACGTTTTCACGCCTGTTTCTGGAAAATCTGTAAGATAGTTGTGTTATTTAACCGTTTGAATCCCAAGGGGTATTGAAAAAACACTGTCGAAAAATCCCGAACAGCGTAACCGCGCTTTCTTTAAACGAGTACGAAAAGACCCAGGCAGCGCGATAGCGCTTGTCTTAATCCATTGCGAAGAAAAAAATTATAAGTGTTACTCTCCGTTTAAATTGTTCGTAACACAAAAAATATTTTTAATTTGTAACTGGTTATTTTATGAAATACACTGTATTATTATATACGCGTACCGTAAGTTTATAAATATTTCAAGTTTTGTTCGATAAAAATGATTGACAAGATAACAATGAAATACAAAATGTTTTATTTGTATTATTTACATTTAAAAAAAGAGCTGTGCGATGTACGTGCGTCAGTAAATCTGAGCGCGCTACTTCGACAATCGGTGACTGCACCGTCAGTTGTCCACAGCGCTCGAAATGTACTGCGATTTTTCGACACAAAATCTGAAGAGCGCGATCGCGTTGCTTGGGACTCAAACGGTTAAAGCCTTTGAGTGCTATGAACGCATATATGGGTTCCCACACAACCATTCAATTTGTGCCATGAACGCATATATGGGTTGTCGCACAGCCGTTCAATTTGGGCACAGAATGCGCTTCGTCGTAAAAAGTAGGCGGCCCACAGCACACGTTTAACTTCGCACAACTCGGCGCTCAAAGGGTTAATAAATAGGTAATTTTTTTGTGAAATTATTATGAAACTAAAATTTATGGATATTGTACATAATGTGTGCGTTGGAAACGAAAACAATGAGAGGGAAGAATCCGTACATGATAAAGGGAGTCTACAACAGGGCCTGACAGAAAACAGACGGACTCTCGGCTCTCGGCAACACCAGCCGATCTTTGGAGAAAAATGGCCGGAGGTCACTCACCATTCGATCACCGTGCCGAACAGTGGACCACGAAACGTTTTCAGATTTTAATCAAATATACTCATCGAAGAGGACTCGTCAGTATCGCGTATTTTAATTAATACAGAACCGTTTCTTACATATGGATACATTATGTACAATATTCATAAATATTAGTTTTGTGGCGGCCCTCCTACACTCCGACAATATAGCTGTCGTCGCCCGATAAGTTGGGCCCTACACTCGACTGTAATCCGTAAATCGCACGACGCGACATTCTCTGCTTGAAATTTAAAGAATCTCAAGCACTTCTCTTACGAATAAATCTTCACGTTGCACCGTAAAGAAACGCGTTCATCCGTTCATCCCGGATCTTCAAGAAGAATCGAACAATATCGAGACAAATTTCAGACATAAATTTCAGAAAGCATCATAGATGTCCAGTCATGCAGCCATTCTGTTCTCACATCAGTCGCGAATGGAGACGTCGAAGAATTTGAGGCGTCGTTTCGTATCACGCACCAGGGATGAGAAAGGGGATAGAGGGGAAAAAAGGCGGAGGTCACAGTCGTCATCGAAACTGCGACGATAAATAAAAAGTATCGTCGCGTTGCGATGCCCGAGGTGGAGGAGAGATATTTTTTTTTTCTTTTT
>SMSQ01018943.1:0-18275 GCA_019453375.1 Ctenoplectra terminalis | reverse complement strand
ATAATCGTTAGTTCTCGTCGAGACGTGGAGAAGAGTGTTACGAAGGCGTCTCTATTATACCTCTATTATAGCTCTATTTTATTATCATTAAATATATTCACCTTTCAAAATACTATTTTGTCATTTACGTGATCCGTATGATCCTACGTAATGTTAACGTACAGTAATTAAGCAATACTATAAAGTAATAATTTAGTAGTTCTGTAAAGTGTGATGCATCTGAAAACATTTTGGAATATGTAGTTCAATTAGACATGTTTCGCACTGGGGGAAAGCATTTTGAACAAAATAGCATCGACGCGCGAGTTAAATAGTTAAAGAATCTAATAATATACTGCGCGGCGTTCGCCGAAGATAGTTCTTGACGCCTCGGAGACGTCAAAGTCTACAATGGCAGATGAAATGAATGAAGTCTCCCAGACGTCATTGTACGTCAAGGGGTTAATTTCGATGCACCGAAATGTGCTTTCGCGTAAATATTGTGCTTTTAAATATTCCTTCATCGGATCTGATTATTATTATCTTATTTAATTTTTGCATTTGTTTCTTTAATACACCTTTAACCCTCCTGCAACGCGATGGAAGGAGGATTAGGTGTATATGAAAATGATCGAAGTGCGTGGAGTGCAGATTGTGTGCAAAATAATTTTTTAAGCGTGCGAAAGAAAAGTTATGGAATCGCATAGTAGAATTGACCTGTTATAGTAGATATTCCGCAATTTTTCTAATCGTGTTAGAACGAAACAGTGTTGTAGAAGAGCTATGTGTGTTTTATACTTTGTAAGTCTAAAATGTTAAAAAATTAAAAGGAATTTTAAAGAGTCACGAATGCATAGTGTAAGCGAGGAGAACAGCAGACTTTCAAAAAAAGAAATATAATTTATTTGACTTAGACTAATTCTATGACTCGTTTACGGTAACTAAGTAATAATTATTTTATAATAAAGTATGATAATAACGATTAATGAGTAAAAAATGACGACCAGTCCGAGAAATAATAATGATGGTAATGATCGTCTCTCGATTTGGTCAGACTGCTTTTATGTTGTTCGTTGCTGTCACTACTTTATATTAAATGATTTCACTTGGTTTATTATTGGCTACTGCTTTGATTAAACGGGTGGTTTTTATGGTTTTTGATGAGTAAATTTATTACGTTAGATTGTTTTATAAATGATACGAGTTTCTTTTTCGTTTTAGGGAGGTAAATAATAGAATTTATTCATAATTATTAAACGCGTATTTTAATCTTCTCCTTTTTCTTGTCATTGGTATTTTCTTTTTTTTTTCTTTTTAATAAAGTTTAACGTCGCATGCAAAGACTGAAATTACTATTACGAAGATTTTTCTTTTGAAGGAGAAATCTCTTGAGATTCGTTTCTGGTTGCTTGTTTTCTTTTCTACTTTCTTCTCTTCGTGTAATTCCTGGTTTGATTAACGTCAAAATGTTTCACCTCCTTTTTCAGATAACGGTACTGTTCTATTTATACGCAGGAAAAAAACTTGCACCAGTTGATAAATAAAATTTTCTCGTATTTTGGTAATGAAGATTGAAATACTGTTGAACAGACATAAAGGATACTCGGATGAATGTTCATTTTTAACAGTTTTAATTTTCTCGAAACCAAGACAAGTAATAATTAATCCCGTTGATATACTCACTGGTGCAGAAAGTAATTAAATTTATTAATCTCCTGACAGTATTTCATGTCTTGAAAAATCTTTCCCACTGAATTTTTGTGAAAATTCAATTCGGTTTGTTAATTATCAATAATGGATATTTATATTAACCTACATCTGTATATTCGTGATACAAGAAAATAATATACAAAAATTCATTTCTTTTTTTTCTAAATCAGTAAAGTTCAAATGCGAGTCTATAATAACTTAATCAACTAACATTTACAATATTGTTATCGATAAATTATATGAAAATTATAGTTTTACTAGGATAGACCAAGACAAATTATATTAAATAATAATTCAGTGAAAAGAAAAATTTTTAAGTTTAAAAAAATTTTTTTATTATTAATGTTCAAATGAAACTAGCATTAACAACGAATTTATAATAAAAAGTTAACGTTCAAATGAAACTAGTATTAACAACGAATTCATAATAAAAAGTTAACGTTCCAAATTCTGATTACTATTTTTTCACTATCGAAAGAAAATGATCCAATTCGCCTCAACCCGTGCGTTATTTTCAAAAAACGAGTAAACATCACTACAAATCATCTAAATACTTTCCACATTAATCATTGGAATCTCATATCGCTGTTTGCTGAATCGTTAAAAAAAAACGATACATAAAAAGCGATGTTTGCACAAGAGTGTAAAGTTACCTAGCGAAAAATTAAATATAACATTAACGAATTTCACACGTAAAATATACTTTACAGAGAAACGTATATCGCGATTGCTTTTTCAGCGTTACGAAAAAAAGTCGGCTAACACGGTTGCGCTAATTTTTGTGGACAGCGTGGAATTCTGTAACCAGGAAACATAACAACGACAAAAAAATTTGTACACAATCTGGAAAAGCATGATTACTCTAACACAAAAATTTGTGTTACAATATTTTTTTACTCGCGCGTAGCGGCATCCAGCGAAGAGGTGAAAAAAAACAGCCAACGTTTGACTTTTAAAAAAAAAAGCAACTGTAAATATTAATATTAAATCAAGATTAATATCAAACTGTTTGAGAGTATAAAATATTTAAAGTCTCTCGGTGGATGCCACTGCGTAAAAAGTGAATATTTCATAACCTTAAAAGCTTCCTGATATCTTCTCGAAGTCGCGATACCTAACCAAACCGATTAATAATGAATTCTTTTAAACTCCTCTTTGACTGAGTATTACTCGCGTACCGAAGGTAGGGAAAAAATATTATCGTTAAAAGTCTTTTAAAAATTTGTTGCTGTAATTTTTACTGAGATACAAAAAGTTCGCGAAATTCTTGAATAAGTTTATTCGCCAAACTGGCTACGAAAAAAGAATTAGTAATATTTTAAACTTTGTTTAAAATATTGAACAGTAATTGTACTTTTGTTCATTATAATCGAACAAATGAGAAATTTCGTTGAAATTTTCTGTTTCAGAAAGTAAAACATTTTGTCGTCTTTGGAGTTGGAAAATTCAACGACACGAATCTGACTTCAAATATGTTATTCCTACAATTTTTGGCTCCGCGAGAAGGACCCGTGTCAGTATTGTTCACGATAAGCTTTGAAGCTTACCAAGCTTTTCCTATTTCTTGCAAGTTGACGTGGTGTACAAATACTGAGTGAAATTGAATTCTGTGTGATAAACAGACCATCGATTTTTGTGCATTTATAGGAGATTTAAAGGTACAAAATCGCACCGAATGCATGTAACGTGAAAAAATATATAAAATATTCAAATTATGCTCTTTGTAATATCTGCTAAGTGTAATAATTTTCCACCGAAGTTCTACTTTTTTTGTTATTTTTTCAGAAAGACGAATTTGCATAAAAATCCGCAGTCTGGTGAATAGGATTGCTTTTCGTACGAATTTTGTTAGTTTTACTGTATCGAGTGGAACATTATTTGATAACAATGACACTGCAATCGATAAGTAGAACCGAAAACGTATAAACGCTTTGCATAAGGTCTCAAGAGTATTTTATGGTTAAAAAAAAATTAAGCAAAAATTTGTGTACCAGACGTATGTATGTACCATATGACGCATCAATCGAAATTGTTTAAAATTGATTAACTAAATTTCATTTCATTCCGAACAATTTAAAAATTGTAATACTACCTAGCTGCGTGAGACGCTTTATAAAAATACACCAATCGAAACTATTCAAATTTGCCTAATAAAATTCTATTGTATCTGTAATCATTTTAGAAATATAATTCCACCTAGTTTAATAACACATTTTATAAAAATGCACCAATCGAAACGACTCAATTTTGCCTAACAAAATTTTGTTGTATCTGTAATCATCTAAAAAATATAATTCCACCTAGTTGTATGAGACACCTTGTAAAGATGCACCAATCGAAACTATTTGAATTTGCCTAATAAAATTTTGTAGTACCTGTATTCATTTAAAAAATATAATATCACCTAATTTAATAACGCATTTTATAAAGATGCACCGATTGAAACTATTCAAACNATTTCATATAGTTTAATGACACATTCTATAAAGATATATCAATCGAAACTATTCAAACTTACCTAACGAAATTTTTTTCTATTTCTAATAATAATTTCAAAAATATAATTCCACCTAGTTGTATGAGACACCTTGTAAAGATGCACCAATCGAAACTATTTGAATTTGCCTAATAAAATTTTGTAGTACCTGTATTCATTTAAAAAATATAATATCACCTAATTTAATAACGCATTTTATAAAGATGTACCGATTGAAACTATTCAAACTTGCCTAATAAAATTCTATTGTATCTGTAATCATTTTAGAAATATAATTCCACCTAGTTTAATAACACATTTTATAAAAATACACCAATCGAAACGATCTAAATTTGCCTAATAAAATTCTATTGTATCTGTAATCATTTTAGAAATATAATTCCACCTAGTTTAATAACACATTTTATAAAAATGCACCAATCGAAACGATTCAAATTTGCCTAACAAAATTTTGTTGTATCTGTAATCATCTAAAAAATATAATTCCACCTAGTTTAATAACACATTTTATAAAAATGCACCAATCGAAACTATTAAAATTTGCCTAACGAAATTTTGTTGTATCTATAATCATTTTAAAAATATATTTCCACCTAGTTTAATAACACATTTTACAAAGACGCACCAATCGAAACTACTCAAATTTGCCTAACGAAATTTTCTTCCACTTCTAATAACAATCTCAAAAATATAATTTCGTTTGTATAAAGACACTTCACAAAAAGGAATAGCACAATTTTTCAAAATTAATTAATCGCGTTGCATCTCCACAAATATTTCGAGGGATGAAAGCAACTGATCTCCCCAACCAGGAGACTAAGAACCGGTCTTTATTACCCAGCATCGGATCATTCTCATTGGCGGCGACAAGTAAGGGATACGTGGTCGCTGGCAAATTGCTTCTTGCAATCGCTGACGCACGCCAACCTACGCTAAATTAAACTGCAGCACTGCAGTTGCACCAGCTGCTTCGCAACGGCTCAGAAATTCGCCTTGTTATCGAGAACCTCGTCTTGAATCTGCTCGCCTGGTTCTTCTTGTCGTTGACGTTCTTACGTTCAGAGGTGGATTACGGATCGCCTTTTACGACTCGACGAAACAGAGAACAATGGAGCCAGAAAATTGATTCTTGAGGACGTGGCGGTGGAAAATCCTTGTGTCTGTTGTTCCAGTGTAATCTTCTTATAGGTTTAATTTTTTTTGTTTTCTTTTTGCTTCTTTTTTGTCCTTTGAATAACTGGACTTGCCATGTTAGATTAATAAAGGTTTGTTAAAGTTTAACCATTTAGCTACTACGAAAGACTATAGTCGCTCGCCTAGAATCGATTTTTGCGTACCATGGGCGACTACAGTCGCACGAATGTTCAATATTACGAGCAACTGTAGTCACCCAATGGATCGCATTCATATTTGGAAATTGGAGACATAAAATTGGAAGAATAATATTTGTTTTATCCGGTTATGTTAATAATTAGTCAACCGTGCTTGTTACAACTCTACGATAGTTGGAACACAATACTACTAAATAATTAAACAGAAATGGTTAACGAAATGATGGACAGCGCGTTGAGAAGGAGAAGATGAAATATCTAGCCATTTGATCGTGCAGCGATTTATTTCAAAACGAGGAGATCTTATTTGGTTGGATAATTGTAAGTGTTAAGGTGTCTAATAAATTTTACAAAATTGTAAAAATATACTACTTTTTTTCATATATTAGTTTGGTACTTCATTCTAAGATAAAAGAAAAATCTTTCCATTCGTTTGTGTAATTCTAAGTCTTAGAGTGTTCAATAAATTTGAATCGTATAAAAAAATATTACTTTTTTTTCATAAATTAGTTTGATAGTGCATTCTAAGATAAAAAAATCTTTCCATTCGTTTGGATAATTGTAAGTGTTAAAGTGTCTAATAAATTTTAAGTCATAAAAAAATACTACTCTTTTTCATAAATTAGTTTGATAATTTATTCTAAGATAAAAGAAAAATTTTCCCATTCATTTGGATAATTATAAGTGTTAGAGGGTCCAATAAATTTGAAAAAGTCATAAAAAAATACTACTCTTTTTCATAAATTAGTTTGATACTTTATCCTAAGATAAAAGAAAAATTTTCCCATTCGTTTAGATAATTCTAAGTGTTAAAGTGTCCAATAAATTTGAAAAAATCATAAAAAAAATACTGCTTTTTTTTTTAAATTAGTTTACATCATTCTAAAATAATAATAAAAACAAGAAATAAGTAATAATCTTGTCTTGAAAAGAAAATAAACTAAGTTTAAAATTATGTAGGTACAGATTGTGTGCAGATTTTGCGCGATATAATTTTTTAAGTGTATGAAGGAAAAGTTATGGCATCGCGCAGTAAAATTCTCTCGTGTTAGAACGAAACCGTATTATGGAAGGGCTAGATGTATTTTACATTTTGTAAGTCTACAGTATTAAAAAAAAATACTACCACAAGATACATTAAATTTAAAATTATACGGGTACGTAATATTTGTTTCTAAANTTTTTTTTTTAAATTAGTTTACATCATTCTAAAATAATAATAAAAACAAGAAATAAGTAATAATCTTGTCTTGAAAAGAAAATAAACTAAGTTTAAAATTATGTAGGTACAGATTGTGTGCAGATTTTGCGCGATATAATTTTTTAAGTGTATGAAGGAAAAGTTATGGCATCGCGCAGTAAAATTCTCTCGTGTTAGAACGAAACCGTATTATGGAAGGGCTAGATGTATTTTACATTTTGTAAGTCTACAGTATTAAAAAAAAATACTACCACAAGATACATTAAATTTAAAATTATACGGGTACGTAATATTTGTTTCTAAAATAACGTCGCTTTCTACATCACCATTATACAATATATTCGCTTTATCGGTATACATTATTTCCTAGATTATTTAAAATACAAAATAATGTTTCGTATAAAAGTAATTTCATTTCATAGGGGGAATTTAATCAAGTATTTCGATTTCTACTGCCAATATATCTTTTTTTTAGATGGAACTATATATTTTTGATATTGCCAATTTATTACGCTTTCAAAAACAGCGATTTGTAAAATTCAGCGATGCGTACAGCAATTATTTTTGATTAACAATATATCGACTGTTTTTATAAATATTAGCAGCAATCGTCAATTTCGATAGTGTCAACATCCGCGAAATGGCAAACAATTGAATGCTACACACTACACGCTCACTACCAATATTTATAAAAACAAAAAAGAAACAGTCGTTACACACATCGATTAATTCGTTTTGGAAACTGTAATAAATTGGCAATAACAATGATGGTTGATTAAAATCAAAAACCCTGTTTCACTTACTGCTTTCATTAATCTAAATAAATAAAAATGACAATCTAGACTCAATTAAAGCGATCTTCAAAATTATTACCGTATAATAAACTTTTTATATAAAAATGGTGAACCTTATTAATAGAAAATACCGATATTTTATTCATAAAAATTGGATATGTTAAAAATTACACAGTCAGCCTCGGTCTCGCTTACAGAAGCTATTAAAGATACTTTTTATAAATAAAATATTCCTTACAGCACTGGACACAACGAGTACTGTACAAAACACACGATAATATCTAATACAAAAAAAAAATCTAATATAAAAATAATACAAAAAAGAATCTAATATAAAAATAATACATATAAAAAATCTAATATGAAAATAATACAAAAAAAAGTCTAATATAAAAATAATACATATAAAAAATCTAATATGAAAATAATACAAAAAAAAAATCTAACAAAAAAATGATGCATATAAAAAATCTAATACAACTAATCTACAGGAAGGATTTTTACCAAACAACTCTCAACGAATCGCGAATAAATAATGTTACTCTTACGGTGTGCTTTTCCCTCAAGAGCGACTCTTACATCGTTCTCGAAGCCGCATCTTTAGGATCGTAAATGTTGTAGCAAAGCGCGATGCTTCAAAGTCGAGTTTGTCGAACGAAAAACACTTTGCTTAGCGATTACGAATTCCGAATCGGAAGCTCTTCGACTGAGACTAACGGAACAGATTATTCCGGTGGTCGCGTTCGTGTTACGCGTGTAATTTCACGCAAGACCTCGAGCCGAGAATCGAACGTGCTCTTACGTTCGCTAAATAAAGTACTTATTCCGTGATGGATGCAGTTATGTTGAAAAGGAACCGAGCTTCCAGGGTGGCAAAGGGAATCTTCGAGCTTTTGAGTTAGCAGTGCTCCTTGGAAGTGGTTGTACACAATAATGGCACATTTCTGTGCTTTGTAAAAGAGTTGTGCGTTCGAGTCGTTTAGAAATAATGAGTCACTCGAGGAAACTCACTTTCTGCTTTCTTTTGCCTTTCAATTTTGTAAAAACAAATGGAAACAGAAAAGCTTAACCTCTTTGTACAAAGATGTTGTTAACACGCATAGTTAACGAAAAAATAGTAAGGAGTTTGTTAACCTATTGCACTCCTAATCGTCCTGGACGTTACCTACCAGATACTCGGCGCCATTTTGTCGCGGAAACGTGCATTTACGAACCTTCATATTATATAGTATAGTTTTGGTAATATTAGGTTGTCCCGAAAGTTCCTTCCGTTATCTTCACGCAATGCTTTCGTCTAGCAATGTTGAAATAAACATTCAGCCTTATTTGTTAAACGAGAGATGGAGGGAAAAAATAGCGCAAAATGAATCCTGTATAAAATAATAATATATCGTAAAACATAAAATATTATGTATTACTTATTAATAAAACGAAAGAAACAAATGACGATTTTTTGTTTACTTAGTTAATTTACTTTATTTTAAAACAAAAGAAGCTTTCGAATTGAGCAAGTTATAGAATTTAATTCAAAACTTAATCTTTGAAGGAAATGATGAAAATTATGCACGTCGTCGTAGCGGCGCCAGTCGAGTGCAAAGGGTTAACCTTTTCGATACGAGCGCCGGATATATCCGGCGTACATTTGATGACCTGTCTGTACGAGCGCCGGATATATCCGGCATCCATCTGATGACCTAGTGTTACTTGTATAATTGATAGAATTTTATATAAATGTCTTTTGATATTATTAGGTTGGAAACTATGAAACGGGCGTTGTGTCAATTCGTGCGGCACACATGAGTCAAATTTTTTGATTTTATCTATTGCACGCAAATGTTTTAACGCAGCTGTACGACTAGTTCCTAGTTTAGACCCAAGTGTTCGACTAGTTGTGCGTGCATCGGATTCCACGGTCGTCCTTAATTCCTCGTTATCAATATGGGCCGGTGGTCTTCCTCGAGGCTCATTCATGATACTCAAATTGCCGGAACGAAATTTTTCGAACCAATATCGAGCATTTTTTTCATCGGTGGATCCATCTCCGAATGCCTGATTAATATTTCTCGAAGCTTGAGCCGCGGTATGATTTAATTTAAACTCGTACAAGAAGAGTAGATGTAAATCGCGTTTTGTTTCCATCTGGTTTAGGATAAAAATAAAATAAAAATGGGATGCAAACGCGAAAAAATTTACCAACATGAGTAAGAAGAATACCTTTAAGCTTTATAAATAAAAATATCGAGCGCGCGTTACAATGTATCTGTCTCAGTCGCAGCTGAACACAGACTAAACAAAAAACGAACCCTAGCTATTTTTGAGAATGGCCATTTTCACATCTGGCATGTTATTAGTTTACGACCTAGAAACTGGCGAATATTTCCATGTTCGTCGCTTTCTGCTCAATATCAAAATGCCGTATCCTAATCTTTACCAAGAACTGACGCACGTGTACTTCTGCTACCACCTTCTGACACCGTTACTTCTGAACCTGCCTGACTTAGAACTGACGCACGAACTCTGAGAGCGTGACATTGACCACCTCTCTTGACACCAGAATTTTTGACTATTGGACATAGCATGCCTACCACACTCTTGGCGACGACACGCCTAACGAGGGTGTTTAGTATTTAAGAAATGTCTCTGTTACGATTAGATCAGAATTGAACAGAACTATCAGAATTGAACTTTAGAATTGAACGAGAATTATTAGACTTGTGAGAATTGTCAAGGTATTGAACTGGAGATGAGATGAGATAAGAACATTGAATATTGAACATTGAATTAGAAGTAGAACTGGAACTTGTGAACTATTGAACTGTGGAACTTGTACACGCCTAACGAGGGTGTCTAGTACTTAAGAACTGTCACTGTTACTATTAGGAGGAATTGAACAGAACTATCAGAATTGGACTTTAGAATTGAACGAGAATTGTTAGACTTGTGAGAATTGTCAAGGTATTGAACTGGAGATGAGATGAGATAAGAACATTGAACATTGAATTAGAACTAGAACTTGTGAACTATTGAACTGTGGAACTTGTACACGCTTAACGAGGGTGTCTAGTACTTAAGAACCGTTACTGTTACTATTAGGAGGAATTGAACTAAGAACTAAGAACTAAGAACTATGAATTGACTATTGAACATTGTACGCATCAGCACTGTGAACCATTGAACTGTGGAACTTGTACGAACTGAACTCAATATATCACCTATATTTATTGTTATAAAACGTGTTGGCATCTTGATGCTAAATATTCGACTCCACGCAAACTGTGGGAGTCAACACCTTGTGTGCATTTGTCGTTTAACCTCTCGTTGGTAAAGTGTAAATATCACCAAACTCGCGAACAATTTCGAGCAAACGAAAGAAACAACCCTCTTTCTCGAATTAAAAACGATCTACAACTCGTTCTCGAACGAGGCTTAAAACTAACTGGCAAAAATCACGCGTTTCGATTATTGCAGCGAATAAATTTAAATCGCCACACCTTGTAGTACCATCGTTCCACGGCCAGACGACAAAGAACAGTTATACAAACACGATAATCTCGAAGCGTTTTCAAGTTCCAATTTTTCTGGTCCGATCGATACAGCAGGAAGCGCGCTACCTCGATTTCTCGTTTTATCGCACCACTTGTACTCTCCTCCGCTTTTGCCCTGGCGAGCTGATTCACTGGAAATTCAATAAACCTTCATGGTACCGGAACAGCCACTCGTTATCGTCATCATCATCATCATCATTTTTTTGTTACTTTTTGTAGATAGGATGTCAGGTGAATCACAGTGAATTCTGTCGTTTTTTCTTTTTTTTTCTTTCGATATTAATACCTCGTGTGATTTATGGTGCCTTGTACTACTTGTGAGTTTTGAATAAAATATTTGTTGAAGTGTACTTTTCGGTGATATTTTAAAAAGTCAAAATAATCTAAGTTTCTGCGCCAAGTAAATAATAATTAAATGGCAGGTTCCATTTTATAACTATGATACAACTTTTTCTTTATTCTAAATTGTTTTTTCGTGTCCGATAATTTATGGACAGGAGTGTAAATAATATTTGAGCTTTTGAAATGGCTAGTGGTGTAAGTCAATAAATATATTTTTTAAATAGCTTGTAAAATTTGTCAGTAATGATTTAAAGACATAATCGCTGCTCACCGCAACAATTTTGGTTACTATTATTTTTAACATCGATTGTTTTAAAATCGTGTAACGAAAATTCATGTAGAGACAGAATTGGGTGCATATAACAATTAACAAAGAAATTTAGAAAACAAATCAAACAATTTTGGTTACTATTATTTTTAACATCGATTGTTTTAAAATCGTGTAACGAAAATACTTGTAAAAATAGAATTGGGTGCCTATAAAAATTAACAAAGAAATTTGGAAAATAAATAAAACAATTTTCCATTTTGATCGCGTTCTCGTTAATATTATTATAAATATTTTTAAACAGATTTATGTCACCGTGAGAAATAAAAAAGTTATCTTCCAAAACATACGTTCTTTCATCAATTGTCACTCAGCCTACAAATGGCTACCGATTGTGACTACAATATGAAAAAATATAAACTCATAATAATAAATAATAAATCAATTCATTTTCTGTATACTTTATTTTAAATTTAACTCCTCTAATTTAATTATTTTTTTCATTACTGACAACTCTGACAACTGACTGATCACAGCGATCTCACGTGATACGGTCAGTCACCAGTCACGAATACGTTAAAAAATCCTACACGAAACAATAACGACGTGTTATAAAATAACATTACTGTTTCTCAGACAAGATTCCGAACAATTTTAAAAATATAATTGCACCTAGTTGCATGAGACGCTTTATAAAGATTCATCGATCGAAACTGTTTAAAATTGCTTAATTAAATTTCATTTCATTCCTAACAATTTAAAAAATGTAATACTACCTAGCTGCGTGAGACGCTTTGTAAAGATGCACCGATTGAAACTATTCAAACTTGCCTACCGAAATTTTGATCTATCTGTAATCATTTTAAAAATACGATTTTACCTAGTTGCATAACACATTTTATAAAGATGCACCAATCGAAACTATTCAAATTTGCCTAATAAAATTTTGTTGTATCTATAATTATTTCAAAAATATAATTCCACCTAGTTTAATATCTCACTTTATAAAGATGCATCAATCGAAACTATTCAAAACCTAACGAAATTTGTTTCTATTTCTATTAATTTCAGAAATATAATTTCGTTCAGTTGTGTAAGACACATTACAAAAGAAGAGCACAATTTTTCAAAATACTTAATCTTATATATATATATACTTTATTTTAAATTTATCTCCTCTAATTTCATTATTTTCTTCATTAATATCTGACAACTGACTGATCACAGCGATCTCACGTGATACGGCCAGTCACCAGTCACGAATACGTTAAAAAATCCTACACGAAACAATAACGGCGTGTTATAAAATAACATTAATGTTTCTCAGACAAGATTCCGCAACACACTTCGACGAAATATCCAGCAGTTCCAACTTAAAGACCACGTTTCGGTACTAGTATATTCAATTTTAGTATCGGCGTATGAATAATTTTCTTTGCACAGCACGGAAACGCGTAAAAATATCTCCGAACGTTTTCGTTCCATCTCATTTCGATACGAGATATTGCCTCGAGTACAATTGCCTCAAAGAACGACTTTTAGCTCGCGTTGTATCGCGAATAAGTTAGCTCGAATCGTACCCGCGAATCTAATATGCAGAGCCCGATAGCACACATATTCCCATTTCCGCGAGCGGAAAGCAAGACGTTCCTTTCCGCTCGGCTGCCAGGTTAAGAATGTATTCATTCCTCGTCGATAAAGAGTTAATAATTTCGTTCGTTGAAAGGTGGAATTCCTGTCCCCTGTATTTCATTCACCATTTATTTAAAAGGTTTCGAAATACGACTTTAAGTCAAACGCTTCGATTTCTTACACGCCAATTTTCTATTCCTTTTCGCCAGTTTTCTTTTTCTTTTTCCTGTTTTTAAACTTGCGAAGATTTTAGTATTATTTGTTTCTTTGAATGTTATTAGATGTTTTTTTTTTTGTTAGTTTTTAGTCTAGAATATTTAGATTGTTTGTAGTATTATTTATAATATAATCTAAGATAATATTTTGTATTCCTCTTCGTCAGTTTTTTTTTCTTTTTTTAAACTTGCGAAGATTTTAGTATTATTGCATTCTTCGAATGTTATTAGATTTTTTTTGGTGTTAGTTTTTAGTCTAGAATATTTAGATTCTTTGTAGTATTATTTATAATATAATCTAAGATAATATTTTGTATTCCTCTTCGTCAGTTTTTTTTTCTTTTTTTAAATTTGCGAAGATTTTAGTATTATTGCATTCTTCGAATGTTATTAGATTTTTTTTGGTGTTAGTTTTTAGTCTAGAATATTTAGATTGTTTGTAGTATTATTTATAATATAATCTAAGATAATATTTTGTATTCCTCTTCGTCAGTTTTTTTTTCTTTTTTTAAATTTGCGAAGATTTTAGTATTATTGCATTCTTCGAATGTTATTAGATTTTTTTTGGTGTTAGTTTTTAGTCTAGAATATTTAGATTGTTTGTAGTATTATTTATAATATAATCTAAGATAATATTTTGTATTCCTCTTCGTCAGTTTTTTTTTCTTTTTTTAAATTTGCGAAGATTTTAGTATTATTGCATTCTTCGAATGTTATTAGATGTTTTTTGGTGTTAGTTTTTAGTCTAGAATATTTAGATTGTTTGTAGTATTATTTATAATATAATCTAAGATAATATTTTGTATTCCTCTTCGTCAGTTTTTTTTTCTTTTTTTAAACTTGCGAAGATTTTAGTATTATTGCATTCTTCGAATGTTATTAGATGTTTTTTGGTGTTAGTTTTTAGTCTAGAATATTTAGATTGTTTGTAGTATTATTTATAATATAATCTAAGATAATATTTTGTATCCCTCTTCGTTAGTGTATTTTTTTTGTTTTTAAATTATTATGTCAAATCAACCAAATTAAATTCTTTAAATGTACATCGAACGCACGAAACGTAACAAAATTTATTAAGTTTTTATTTTTCGAGTATCTTCCATTTAAATTCAGTGATAACAAAAAATTAATTAATGAGATACAGTTGTAACATTCGTTCTGTCGGTACGTGTTTGACGCGATGGTTTTATGACCGCGTGCTTAATAATGATCTCTCTTGTATAGCGTGTTTTTTTATGCAAGGGCACTACTTTGTTTCGAAGTAACTTTTAATTAAAACATTTTTCATCTATTTTCTCTTTACATATCGCTTATTCAATATACGGCATTATTTATGGAATATATCGGCCAAACGACCGCCTCTGGTCGCACTACCTACAAATACGGGCTCTTTCGCTTCATAATACCGGATCATTCAATAATCCTAAGCTCAGCACCAACAAAACAACCCTTAATATTCATTTATCGAACGAACAATAAAATCTCCAACTAAACCACAAACTATAAGCTAAGTCCAAGATAGTTCGACCATTTTTATTATTCTACTAAATAAAATATATGTTTAGATAGGTGTTCAAAATTGTAACTTTTAAATTAAATTTAAATGAGTAATTAATATGAGAGATATAAATTATAATACAAGAGAAAGCTAGTCGATACCTTATTTTTTCTCAAATTTTCCACATAAATCGTAAGTGTTCTCATGCTTAGAGCGTTTATCTTATACATTTAACCCAATCCTTGTTTCCAAATAGTTTCCTTTAATTTTACTTTCTAGTTTGCACAAAACTCTAAATGTAATTTGTAATATACAGTTTTGAGACAATTATCAGTATGAGAATGATAAAAAATTCTAACCGACAGTCAAAAGTCTAAGAACGACGGCTATGCTCATGCGAACAATTTGTAAAAAATTGTATAAATAAACGAATTTTTTGAAAATTTGTTCTCTACGCCCAATGGTTTTCGAGATATTCGCAAAAATGTGATTTTCAACCCAACTTCGAGGGGTGTTTTCACCCCTTCAACATGGATCATTGTAGATCAAAAAAAATACTTGTAGATAAAAAATCAAAATCGACGTGTGTCACTTGGGTAATGTCCCTTGTTAGTTCAACGTTCTCTACAAACCAACAAAGTTTCAAATTTTTTTCAATTTTCGGGTTAGCGAACGCCCCTTCTAAGAGTACCAAAGAGGATATGCTCAAATTAGATAGAATTAAGAGAATAAAATATAAGAGTGTGCAATAAGAGAGTAGAATAAAGCAGGAATGTAACAATAAGATAGTCTTGTAAAAATAAGGTATAGTAAACCAAGTCCAATTCCTAGCCGCGAAGCTGGATAAAATTATTATATTAGGTTGGGGAAAAAGAAATCCATTATTTTTTCGGTAGATGGCTGTAGCGATCGATATTTCGTAAAGTATCGATCAAACAATTTCAGATTTATGCTCGTTGTCAAGGTGACATTTCGCGCTAAACAAATTCTTTTGCTGTTTTTTGTTTGGTCCATTCAGTTGTGAGTTACAAGGTGTTAAAAATGGAAGTCAACGAAGAGAAAATTCGGTACGTTTTACAATTTTTCTTTGATAAACGCGAAAATGCAAGCCAGACGGCTGAAATTGTGAATGGTGTTTATGGTCCCGATACTGTAACAGCTAATTGCGTGCAATTTTGGTTTCGTCGATTCCGTTCAGGTATTTTTAATGTTAAAGATGCACCTCGCACAGGCAGGCCCTTTGTCAAAAATGTGGATAAAATCACAGAGATAATCGAAGTTGACCGTCAGGTTGGTAGTCGTAGCATCGCCCAGGAGCTAAAGATCGACCATAAAACAGTTTTAAATTATTTCACGTAAAAATAATGGATTTCTCTTTTCCCAACCTAATATAATATGTAGTGTCGTAGTTTTAAGAATTCGTAGTTTTAAGAACTCATAGTTTATGGAAGGCAATAAAGGCGCAACGGGACAGGGACCGGACCCAACGGACGGACGATGGGTCGAGGCGGAGGGAGAGTTGGAGAAAGCGGAGGACAGTGTTGATGAGAGAGTTGAACGGAACGTGGGAGTGTGTTGAACGTAGAGTAGAGTAAAAAAAAGAGTTGAACGTAGGTGGGACAGTGATGAACCGAGAGTAGAACAGAGTGCTGAGAGAACGTCAAATGAGAGTGTTGCGTGATTAAGGAATTATTGTAATATTAATAGTCTATTATCGCGCGTCACAATCACTTCCCAATACTTAATTCTTAACAATTAAATATTTATAAACTATATTTAAGTAAAAAACTCTATAAATATTAATACTAGCCAGTCTCTTGCAGCGGTCGAATTATCCCGGACTCATCCAACAAACATCTCTCGCCCCGGTAATACAACTCAATCTCCTAATAGTTAGTTTCATCGGAAAATATACCCTAGTTCCATCGAAACGTGCACCGCAGCAGATGTTTCACGGATACAATAGCCGTTCCACTTATCGCAACTGTTCGCAGTCTAATATTCGACGCGGTGATGGTCCACTGGTAAAATCGAGGCCGCATCCCACGGGAGATCCACGGTTCCGTGGCTCACCGTGCTCGAGAGAATCTTACTTGGATCTGTAAAACGCGCCGGTGCAAGTCGTTGGATTTCACGGACGACTCTCGACGGAATGACGCGTCGTTCTGAAGGGTGTTTCGACAGGAACGAATGGTTATGCGGCCCACGGACGGCTATTGAATTTCAAGCGGTTCACCTCCTTTCGACTCGTGAACCGTTGCTCTGCGAGAGAGCAGCTGACCGATCTGAAATTTTTCTGATCCGCGAGAATTTCGCGCGAAAGGGTGCCGATGCTCGAACGAGAGTGGCCAGTTAGTCGTGAATGTTTGGAATTGGGCTAATTTTCTTCGCATTTTCTTCCGTTTGTTTTCGGTTTTTCAGATTTCTGACCGAGTTTCAGTATTCGTTTGGGTGGACTGTGTAACGAGCACGAGGAAATTGGTAATCGGGTTGGTTTCGATAAGTTCATTGGACACTGTGGATTTAATTTTAGAGTTGATGCGACGAGACTGCGCGTTTGACAGAATCTGCTTCGATGGAGATGTTTTCAGAGTGATTAACGTTTAAGGTACCAATATTGTTGTTAAAGTGTGTATATATTTTTTAAAACAGTCTTTTCATACGGTTTTGAAATAACAGGGTTGAATTTTATTTTTATTTCCTCTAACGCGATTTCAAAATCATTTTTTTTTTTTAGCAAGGACAGCAATTTTGGTCCATTCTTTACATTTGGCCCAGAGTTTACTCGCTTATGGTACCAATATTGTTGTTAAAGTGTGTATATATTTTTTAAAACAGTCTTTTCATACGGTTTTGAAATAACAGGGTTGAATTTTATTTTTATCTCCTCTAATGCGATTTTAAAATTATTTTCTTTTTAGTAAGGACAGCGATTTTGACCTAGCTTTTACTAAATTTGGTCCGAAGTTTTAACTCGTCGTAAACATTAGCGCTTTTTATCAAGCAGTGACGAATAATTACCGAATATTGTTTCTAGTATTTTTAATATGTTTTTTACTCTTTCTGTTTGAAATGTGCGAGTGTGAGTTAATTAAAATTAACTATATTAATAATTATAAAAAAATCGTATTAATGTTTTAACTATATTCATAATTATAAAAAAATCGTATTAATGTTTCAACTATATTCATAATTATAAAAAAATCGTATTAATTTTTTAACTATACTTATTTTGTATTATACAATAATTTGATATGCACAGA